>JABFPN010000710.1:0-39575 GCA_022817305.1 Leptoteleia sp. ZL-2020
GATAGCAAACATATTGCTTTTCAGAAAAATATTAGTAGCATTAAACAAGAGACTGATATTAGTTTTAACTACCTCAATTATCCTGTCAGTTAACTCTTGTCTGTCAGGTCAAGTCTTGTCTTTTACAACTAAAACCTTCAAAAGAAATTATACCATAAGAATTGTTAATAGATTATTGATAATATGTAAGCGTAACAAAGGCTTCACACTATCTGTATAATAAATACGCTAAGGCAAGAATTTAGCACCTAGAAAAGATGAGGAAACTTTATCGCATTTATCTATAAAATAGCAAGCCTCGAACTAGAAGCCTGCTATTGGTTACTTTACTTTACATCAATTTTCTTGATGTGTTTCTCTGACTTAGGTATGGTTATATGTAATACTCCATCTGAAAAATTAGCAGACACTTTATCTGGCTCTACATTTACTGGAAGCTGAATAGACCTATAGAAAGAGCCATAGTATCTTTCTCGATGATAAAACTGCTTATCTTTTGACTCGTTATCACACATCTTTTCACCCTTTACTATTAAGCTATTGCCAGATATACTGATGTCTATGTTTTCTTTGGAAATACCTGGTAACTCTAATGACAGACAATAGCTTTCATTTGTTTCATAAAAATCGCAAGCTGGTCTACCTCTTCTGGAAAGCTCTGAGTTCCATCCTGTAAAGAAGCTATCAAATATGTCATCAACAGCTCTTTGTAATCCTCTGACACTAAAGTTATCACGATTATTGTTTTTATTTGAATGAACTATATTACTCACGTTGTACCTCCTTTTACTAATATATGCATTACATAATAATTCCACTTACTAATTTCAATCCTAAATCTAAAGTTTGTTAGATATGAAAACCTGTCTTACTTACTATAAATTGATTATAAGAAAAATTTTGGCCTTAGTTGATTAATAATAGATTTTATTACTTCTAGCCACTTATGAGTATAAGAATATGATGGAAGAGAGATAAGAAAACTGCTGAAGTTTTTATAGTAAACCTACGTGGAGCAACTTCAGCAGAATAAACAATTACATGCCAATACTAGTAGAGAGTTATTTATAAGTCAACTAGCTTTTTTAAAAATATTTTAGTGGAAGTACCATGATAATTAGTGTTATAAAAAGTTGAATTATTTACTCCTTCAAAAAAGGTCGTATATTTTTGAGAACAAGCAGCGTAAAAATAGGATTGTAAAAATAGAAGATTTAAATTATTTCCATAAGTTTAGGCAAAACAGTTCGTATGTAGATATGGATGGAATGGGCTAATATGGCTAGTTTTAGCGTATAATGAAATTATCATATAAAAAAGTTCGTATGTATTGAGTGGTAGACCAATCCAGCCCAAAACAAACTCTTCTCACCGCATTCGTTTTGAACGCTGGGAATGGTTATATTGTTTAGGTTCTTAATAATACTTAATATTAAATTAACAGTAATCCATTTTAGAATAGCAAAGAAAGATCAGGATGAATTTATAGCGAAAATGAATCTTTTTTGTTAGCGCGGTTGAGCCTATTTTAACTTCACTCGCGTATGGAGTTTTCCACTACTGACTTTTTCATTACTACAGCCTAACTTTCTCGCCATTTTTTTCGATGAAGCTAAAACTTATAATCTAAAAAAAGTTGTTGCATGCCAAAAATATCTATGCTATAGATACTAAAATTTACATAATTTAGTAACAGCTTTATAGTGTAAAGAAAGGCTAGTATCATAGGAGGGTTTATGCAAATATCTGAGCTTACTACGGAAACTTCAACAACTATAACAGAGGCTTCTATTGAGAACCCAAACAGCGAATTATTTGATGCTGTAAAAGAAGGTAATCTTGATAGGGTTAAGGAGCTTATAGAAAGAGGAGCCAGCATTAACACTAAAGATAGTGATGGCAATACTCCTTTACACTTAGCTGCTAAAGTTGGCAATTTAAGTATAGTAACCTATCTTGTAGGTGAAGAAAGAGCTGGTATTTATGCAAAAAATCAATACGGACAAACACCTATATCTCTTGCTGCTAAAAATAATCACTTAGACACAGTAAAATATCTTAAAGGTATTGTTCCTATTCTTGAGGGGATAGATGCTATTGTGGGAATAGCCGGTGGGGTGATAGATATACTTCAAAAATTTGGTGTACTGCCGAGTGAAGAATCCAAGAATTTTGAGGAAGTTTTTGATGCTTTAGGTAAAAATTATGCTGCTATTGAGGAAGTTGGAAATAAGGTAGATAGAAACTTTGCTGCAATGAAAGCAGTATATGATAAGGTTAATGAAGCTTTATTTGCTATAGAAGCAACAAGGCTTGAGATGCGTCAAGGATTTCAAGTTATTCTTGACAGTATAAAAAAATTAGGAACGATTGATAAAGTATCAGATATTATTACCTTTATAGATGATTTCACAGAGAATATAAAATTTATAGAAGGACTTCGTTCAAAGGAACGTGTTGTTGAACTTGAAAGGAATGATAATATTTTAGATAAGTTAAATGAAGAGATTACACTAGGAGGTAAATTACGTGGTAATTTAAAGAATATTATAGATAACAATCGTGCTATTCCAAGTGATGCAAAAGATAGAATGGGGTTTGCAGCATTTCACGTATTGTATTATGGAACACAAATCTCTGTTTCAGCGGCGTTCTTTGTACTTGAGCAATATTCTTACCTTGCTGATTACTACTATAATAAGGGCGAAATAGATAAATATAATAAAAATTGTAGTTTTCTTCAATTAAGGTTTAAGAATTTTAAAGGGTTGCTTTTTGGTCAGGATGGTATAATTGATGAGGTAATTGATATACTGACCAGAGTACAACAAGATCCACACCTTGTCTTCGTTAGGGATGAAAGAGGAGATGTATTTAAACTTCTGCCAGAAAGAATTGCATCTCTCAAGAAAGTTAAGGAAAAGCTTCAAAATATGGAGTTTCCTATAACAGAAAACCAACCCAAAAAAATAACGGGAGTACCAAACTTTAGCAAATCAAGCGTAACAACACCTATTGGGCAATGGAAAGAGGGTATAAAAGTAAGTTATGCAATACAATATAGAGAAAATAGTACTTACTCACAAATAGGTGAGTGGTCTGATCCAGTTGCAATACACACAAAAGCAAATCCATTTCTTATAATACCTGGAGCAGAAAAAAAAGGTAGGGAAAGACTCGTTTTTAGGAAATTTAATAATGGCGAGTCGCCAGAATTAGTTGGAGTAATAAAAGATAAAGACGAAATAAGTTTCAGAGATATCAGTAGGGATGTCTATGATGCTGCACTAAGTTCAGATGAAGATAGCGCTAGGGATGAGATCAAAGTTTTGCTGTGCAATGGTGCTGATATAAATGAAACTTTTGATTATGGAAGAAAAGCAATTCATGCTGCTGCACAAAGTAATAACTTTAATATTGCGCTAGACCTTTTAAGTTTAAACGGGACTAACATCAATGTGCAAGATGCAAATGGTTATACACCAATCTATATAGCTGCTGAAGCTGGATACGTGGATTTTGTAAAATCTTTGATAGATCATGGGGCAGATCTCAATATAAAGACTAATAAAAGTAACCTCACCCCTTTGCATATTGCTGCCTACCAAGGTTATTTTCCAGTTGTTGAAACTTTAATACTAAGTAATAAAGCTGATATAAATGCAAAAGACAAAGATGATTTTACTCCTTTACATAGTGCTACGTTTAGTGATTCTTCTCCTACTATTCGTGCTTTATTAAATAGCAATAATACTGACGTTAATGCAAATTCTAAAGAAGGTTTAACACCTTTGCACCTAGCAGCAATTAAGAACCATGGTGATGCAACTAAAATTCTACTAGAAAGTAATAGAGCTGATGTAAATGCTGAAGCTAAAGGTAATTTGACAGCTCTCCATTTTGCAGCATCAATAGGAAATCTAGAAGTAGCTAAAGTTTTAATTGAGTATAATGAAACTAATTTAAATGCAAAATCAGCCAACAATTTAACACCACTTCATTTTGCTACTTTTCTTAAAAAAGAAGATGTTGCCTTGGAGTTGTTAAAAGCTCAGGGTATTGACGTAAATTCAAAAGGAAAAGGTGGCACTACATCTTTACATATTGCAGCAATAACTGGACAAAGTAATGTTACATCATCTTTACTACAAAAGGGAGCATTAACAGAAGAAACAATCAAAGGTAATTTAACAGCTCTACATATTGCTGCTATGTATGATAAGGATAAAATCATTTCTACTTTAATTGATGAGGGTCATGCAAAGATGGAAGCAAAGACTGTTAATGGTTCAACACCTTTGCATTTAGCTTCTTTTGCTGGCAATAAGAACGCAACATTGGTTTTATTAAATAAAGGAGCAGATGCTAAAGCATATGATGGTAATGGTCAGGCACCTATTCATGTATCAGTATTAAATGGTAAGACAGAGGTAGTACGTGTACTAATAGACCATGATTCCAGTATTGCTAGCTTAAAAAATCAGCGTTGTGAGTATCCTCTCCATTTGGCTGCTAAAAAAGATTATGTAGATGTGATAAATTGTTTAGTCGATAAGAAGGCTGACGTAAATATTAGAAATGATTTAGGCCAAACTCCTTTACATTATGCTGCTCAAAATAACAGCGCACATGCAATTAAATGCTTTGCAGAAAAAGAAGCTAGCTTGAACATTAAGGATAATTTTGGCTATGCTCCTTTACACTTGGCTGCTAAGTACAATTGTCCAGATGCAGTCAAAGCACTTGCAGAAAAAGGTGCTGATTTGAACATTAGAGACAATGATGGTTTTGCTTCTTTACACTTGGCTGCTAGGTACAATTGTCCAAATGCAATTAAAGCATTTGCAGAAATAAGTGCTAATTTGAATGTTAGAAACAATGATGGCTTGGCTCCTTTACACTTGGCTGCTAGATATAATTGTCCAGACGCAATTAAGGCACTTGCGGAGAATGGGGTAATCCATCTAAATATTATAGACAATAATGGCTTGACTCCTTTACACTTGGCTGCTAGATATCATGCTCCAGATGCAATCAAGGTACTTTCAGAGAAAGGTGCTGATTTAAATATTAAAGATAATTATGGTCAGGTTCCTTTACACTGGGCTGCCCAAGACAACCATCCATATGCAATAAAAGCCCTTAAAGCACTTGTAGAAAAAGGTGCTGATTTAAATATAAGGGATGGTAATTATGGTAGAACTACTTTACACTTTGCTGCTGAGTATGGCCACTTGGACATGGTTAAATACTTAGTTGATGAGAAGGGTGTTAATGCGAATGTAAAGGATAATCATGGCAAAAGTTCTTTACACTTAGCTGCTGAAGGTGGTTACTTAGATACAGTTGAATACCTAGTTGGGGAGAGGAGTATTGATGTAAATGTAAAAGATAATTATGGCGTAACTCCCTTGTGCTTTGCTGCTGAATCGGAAAAATGGGATGTAGTAAGATATCTGGTGAATAAAAATGCTGATGTGAATATTAAGAATAATAATAATGGCAAAACTTCTTTACATTTTGCTATTGAAAAAGGTAACTTAGATATAGGTAAATTCCTAGTAGAAAAGGGGGCTGATGTAAATGCACAGGATAATATTGGTACAGTTCCTTTACACTTGGCTGCTCAAACAGGTAACTTAGATACAGTTAAGTTCCTAGTAGAAAAAGGGGCCAACGTTAATGCTAGGGATAATAGCTCATGGTATGGTGGTATCTCTTTAAATTATGCAGCCATTTCTGGGCACTTAGATATAGTTGTGTATCTTGTAGAGAAACGTGCTGACGTTAATGCTAAAGACATATCTAATACTACACCTCTGCATTGTGCTGCTGCCTCTACAAAGAATAGCTTGCCTATAGTTAAATGTTTAGTAGAGCATGGAGCTAAAGTTAATGCTAGGGGCATGGATAACAAAACCCCTATTTGGGGAGGAGGAGCGGGAGCAGATTTAGATGTAATTAAATATTTGGTAGAACATGGTGCCTATACTCGTATCCCAAGTGATCAAGGTTATACTCTTGAAGAGTATATTGCTCGTGAAGTCCTTCCTCGAATTTATGATGAAGCTCTAAGAAAGTCTTACTATGAGATACTGGATTACTTACGTTTACACAGAGTTAGTGGTATTGAAAACAGTGAAGCAGACTATAATAAGGGTAATAGTCATCACTTATCACATAAACCTCTTCCTATAGGTTCAAATAATCAAACTACTAATGATATAACTTATCAACTTGATAATGGTAAAAAAGCAGCAAGCTCTTTTGGGCCGTTTTTATTTGCACAAGCAAATGTAACAGAAAATATTCTAGTAAGTAGTGACCAGGTGAGAACAAGCTCATGGATAAACGGTTTTATCGGACAAGTTAAGGAAGCGACTAATGGATTCAATAGACAGCAAAATACTACAGATCATCGTATTGGGTATAGAAGACATAAGGAGCACGGTGATTTAGATAAAAAATTTTCAGAAAGTATTACAAGCAGTAGCGCAAGACCATCTTCATGGATAAATGATTTATTTGGTTGGGTAAAAGATTCTGTAGGAAGATTGCTTAGTTCTCAAGTTGCTTTGCCTGGAACACAAAGTTTACCAAAAGAAAGTACTTCTAATTCCAAACCTAAAGTAACAACGTTAAAAGCTGATCTATCACAGGTTGATGTAAACGGTACAATATTACTACTTGATACATTTATAAGAAAGTTTACAGGACAAAAGTACATTTCTAGCAACACGAGAGGTATTACTGAACAAGAAGCATTAGGTTATGTGCTCAGTGTTACAGAGAAAGTTAGAAAAGTAGTAGAGCAAGCTGCATTAAAAAGTGGCATATCAATAAACCGGTTAAATATTGATTTTATGAAAATGCAGGAAGAGATTACTGGAAAAGTTATAAGTGGTAAATTTAATGAAATCTCAGCGATTTTAAAATCATACGCAGAGAAAGCATGTCCTGGTAGAGAAGCGGGATATCCTGGCAAGTTAAGTCCGAAAAAGTTTGACAAGTTTATGCTAGAATTTAATAAGGGGCTACTAAATCAATCAATAAAGCAGATATTACACAATGGAGATGGTACATTAGAAGTTGATGATGCAAAGCAAATGAGTTTAGAACCTCAAAGTTATTTAAGTAATGCTTCTATTCAAAGCCATTCAAAGGACAAAGTATCAACTTGTCTTTCTGATATAGGAGTAACTAAGATTGGAGGTAATCTCAATAGGTAGGCTATAATATAAGAGGTAATATGCTAAGTAGTGGAAAATTAAAAGTGAAGGTAGCCAAAATAATTAGGGAAATCAGACTAAGTTTGATGGTCCTAATACTAAAATCGATGAAGTAGACATAATATGATAGTAATTTATATAATTCTATGTGCAATCTTTATAGCTATTTTAGACAGTTCATTAGACTCTTAATTATTAGGAAAGATTTTCATAAATGTTGGAGTGAATAATTATGTTTTTTCCCTGAGTTGTAAAATTTCAGAATGAGAAAAACCTGTAGTTTGTGATATGATATCAGTAGAGATACCAGCTTTAAGTAGGTTTTTTGCCACAGCTATTTTAGCTTGTTTTTCTCCCTCTTCCCTGCCTTTTTCATGGCCGATTAGGATGCCTTCTTGTCTACCTTCATGTTTAGCATCATCGAGTTTTTGTTCCAAGATAGCAGCTTCTTTTTGTAAATCCATTACCCTTTCTTCATAAGCTACAAGATCTTTCTCATCCCAATGAAACTTATCTAACTCGTCATATGCTAGCTTTATTATCGGTGACTTTTCTGCTATTTTTCTTAAATCTTCATCTGTTGTTTCTTCTGCATACTTAAAGAAAAAGGACCATCTCTCAACTGTAGTTTCCAACTGCTCTACTTTGCTTTTTGTAAATTTAGGTAGTTCAATAAAGACAAATTGAAAATCTTTTAAATAATGTCCGTTAGTCTTTATATCGCGTATATTATGAGTGGAAATATAATAAACATCTGAAGGAAAAAGAGTACTATTAGAAATAGCAATAAAGAATACTTTTTTAAAGTCTAAGTAATTGCCGGACTGTCTTGAGTAAGCCTTGGCAGCATAAAGTTGAGCACGTTTCTCAAAGCCTTTATCACGAGCGAGCTGCATCTCCGCAATATATCTATTTCCGAGAGAATCCTTACAGAGGACATCAACGATACTTTGTTTATCAGAAGCAATCTCAGGATTCATAATAGTGCTAAGGAACTCAACGTCTTGAATAGCATTGACTCCAGTAAAGCCTAAGATATCATTTAAAAAGTGGATAAGGATATTCTTATTTTTTTCAGTACCAAAAATTTTCTTAAAGGTCAGGTCCAATTTTGGATCGAGGAACTTTGAAAGAGCCATGGGAAAGTAAGATAAAAAACATTAATAATTATACGCAATTCTAGAGAAATATTCAACTAAAATTCAAACACAGAAGTTTTTGTATATCTTTATTTTGTAGTATTAACCTATATAATATCTATTTCTGTATGGCAAAGTATACTACTGTTTCCATAAGGTACCAAATAGCACAAAGAGCAAGAAGCTGGAGATTAAAGAGAAAATATACCCTGAAGGATTTAGTAGGCAAAACAGGCATAAACTATCACACACTGCTAAGATACGAGCAAGGAACATGTGGCATTCCAATTGAAAGGATAAAAGTGATAGCAGAAGCGTTATCAATTCCTGTTAAAAATCTCTTTCCAAGACAAAAAGTACTAAAAGAAGATAGTTGTTTTGACAAATCTAAGACCCAGGAAATGTATAATTTCATAGAAAAAACAGGAGAACACAAAGCAATTTATGCATTAACCAAATCTATCCGAGCTGAAGAAGAAAGTAATGTAAAAGCAGCAAGAATAAGAATTGCAAAGAATCTAGTTAAGGCAGAGTTTGATAATGACATTATCTATCGAGCAACAGGCTTATCAATTGAAGAATATGCTGATAAAGAGAGATACGAGCCAAACGGAAGACAAGAGATAAAAAAGTGGAGGATAATAAGGGGGTATACGCAAGAAGAATTAGCAAAGAAGCTTAATATAGGGCCCTCACAGATACATCACTATGAACAAGGTAGCGTTACTCTTTTAAGTGAAAGGTTATGGGAAATAGCAAGAGAATTGTCAGTAGATGCTGAAGATCTAATAAAGGAATACAAAGAGAGTGATTGCAAAGATGGTGAAGGAGAAAATGAATTATTAAGTTTGGCAAGAGAATATAGAAAAATTGATAATCAAGAATCACGAGATGAGCTAAATATATGGGTAGAATTTTTATTGCAAAGAAAGCAAATTTACAAAGAGAAGATTAATAAAATAGAGGGAATGAAAGTTGCAAATAATTTACTTCAATTAGGTTTTTCTACTGATGTTATTTCTAAAATAATTGATTAACAACAACCTTTTTACATAACTTGAAAACAAATATATATTAATATCTTTACCTATTCATAAAAAAATAAGTAAAAAAGATTTAAAAATTGATTTGACTTCACTCGAAAGCTATGGCTTTATGCCAATGCTGATAAAAAACAGCAGTAAATAATTAAAAACAATTTGTTATTAACGAGGAGTATATTATTATGAATAATAGTGAAAAACTTACAGAAGAAATAGAGAGAGTATTACAAAGTGGAGGAGGAAGTGCTTTATTTGATCGTGAAATAGTGTCAGTGCTTCTAGGGGCAGTTCATGACAGAAAGCAAGCACAAGATGTTACTAAAACTCTAATGGATAATTGCCCAGGAATAGGAGAAATTTTAGGACGAGAAATCGATGATCTGAAAATGATAGAAGGAATGACTGAACACGCAGCCGCAGCAATTGAATGTGTAAAAGAAGCTTATAAAAGAGCACTCAGAGAAGGATTAAAGAGAGGCCCGGTAATGGATAGCCAAGAAAAGCTGATAGAGTATGTAAGGGTAAACATAGGCTTTTCAGCAAAAGAAGCTGTCCAGATAATATACTTGGATAAACAGAACCGTCTGATAAGAGATGAAGTGTATTTTGGTACAATAGATGAAGTACACCTATCTGAAAGGAAAGTGGTAAAAAAGGCGTTATCAATGGAAGCAGCGTCAATAATATTAGCTCATAACCATCCAGGAGGGAGTTTAGAACCATCAGAAGATGATAAAGTAATGACTAGAGAATTAGTGTCAGCATGTCAAGGAGTGGGAATTGAACTAGAGGATCACATTATTATGACAGACAAAGGATACTGCAGCTTTAAGGAAAGAGAGCTGTTATAAAGATGGATGCCAAATTTTTCAGGTTTGGGAAGTTTGGCTACCACTGCTAGTGGCAAACAATACGAAATATGAATATAAGTGCTTTAAGGAAAGCATATTTCTATAGCTGAGGTTTGGAAAAAGACATCACAAAAGTTGTAAAGCATACAAGATTTTTGTATAACTTGCATGTTAAGTTATAATAAACGAATAAAAGCCCAAAAAGCTCTATTCTTTTGTTATAAATAGTTGCAAACTATACAAGATCTTTCTAGTATTTGTATATTAAGTTAATAGTAAAGCAATAAATTGCGCTATAGACTTAGATAATATGCTTAATATAGGAGGCTTATATGGCTAGTAAAAAAATTACAATGGTTCGAAAAGACCCAAATAAAAAGAATCGTAAGTTCAATATTAACCGCAAGTTATTGGGCAAAATATTTAGTGCTCTTGAGGGCATTGATATACAACCATCTAACTTTGTGAGCAAAATTAATAACCAGAATCCTGGAGGTACAATGCCTTCCCCTAGTAGAGATGGTCGCGAAAACCAAATAAACTTTGAAGAAGGACTTGATCGTGTTTATGGCACAAAACCAGCAAGTAATCAAGAAGATTATCCAGAGGGGTTAAATCCATTTGCCTCAGGTCTGCAAAAAATAAAGCTAAGTGCAAGGGAAAATAAAAAGTTGAGCTGGTTTAAAAGTGCAGTGGTAAAAGCAGGCAGCCCAAAAGAGATGCATAAGGTTGTGGATCAAGCTCTATCTGCTGGAATAAGGATAAATGCATGTCATGAAGGAGAATGGAGTTTTTCCGAGTATGTGATATTAGGCACACATTTTCACAAAGTCAAAAAAGGTGAACTAAAAAAAATAATGCGTGAATTAATGCTGAAGGGTGCAGAGTTTCATGACAGGCTATTGCAAAATGAGTTGGTAGGTGAAACTTATAACGAACTGCAAAAAGAGGTGCAGCCACAGCTAGACAAGCAACTTGAAGAACTGAGGAAAGTCGGTGAAAGTGCTGTTCAAAAAGGAGCTGTAATAGATGTGGAAATAGACAATACAACATCGTATACGGAATTTTCTGAGGGTAGCACAGTAGAGCCTGCAAAAGTAATAGAAGGCTTAGGTCTAAACAGATGTAACATCATAAAAATAGGCAATAGAGAATTTGAAGTCAAAAACGAGAAAGGAGGTGAGAGAAATTACACTGATATATCGGACAATAGCGTTTTTGAGGTAACATTTCCAACAAGCATTGGTGGACTAAGAGTTATACTGTACCACAAAGCAGAAAACGACCACCAAGTACAGGTAAGAGTAGCAGATACAGAAATGTGGTCTAAATTACAAAAAAGAGGTGAAATAATAGGAAAAGGTTGCCTCTTTGGGGGAACGACAGTCAAAGAAGCTGTAGAAAGAGGAAGTTTCACAAGAAGTGGCATGTGGAGTAAAGAGCAGGCCAAAGAGGAGATAAGGGCGGATCACTCAAGTGAAACACTGTCGTGGGTAAATAGGGCATGTGGGGGTAGCCAAGAAGCATTTAGGAAACGTTAAACAAAGGACTTCCTTCTCAAACTGGACTGCGTAAAAGCTTTATATAAATCGCAGTCCAAGCCGAGCTCTTCCAATAAACATAAGCTAAATTTAATCTTTTGACAAAGTAGGTTATAGCAAAAAGCCTATTAACAGGGTATACATGTTTATTTCCGTAAAACCGTTGCGGCATGGCAAATATCTCTATAAGATACAAAATAGCGCAAAAAGTAAGAAGCTGGAGGTTAAAAAGAAAATATACCACAAAAGACTTAGCAGACAAAACAGGTATAAACTATCATACGCTGCGAAGATATGAACTAGGGGTATGTGGCATTCCAGATGAAGAGTTACAAGCAATAGCAGACGCATTATCAGTTAGTTTGAGTGATCTACTTCCTAGACAAAAAGTACTCAAAGAAAATCGTTGTTGTGATAAGACTCAATGGATGTCCAATTTCATAGAAAAAACAAGGGGACGCAAGGCAATCTACGCATTAACCAAATCTATCCGAGCTGAGGAAGAAAGTGCTATAAAAGGAGCAAGAATAAGAATGGCAAAAAATATGCTCAAGTTAGAATTTGATGCTGATATTATCTACCGAGCAACAGGCTTATCAGTTGATGAATATGAAAATAAAGAAGAAAAAAGTTCTAAGCGTTCCAACAAAAGGGATGGAATGAAAAAGTGGAGGATAATACGGGGATATACTCAAGAGGAATTAGCGAAGGAGCTTGGTATAGGGGGTCCACAGATACATTACTATGAACAAGGAAGCACCATGTTCGGTGAGAGGTTATGGGAAATAGCAAGAAAATTATCAGTGAATGTTGAAGATCTGGTAACGGAAGAAAATTGTTGTGGAGAGGAAGATACAGATAGTGAAGGAGAAAACGAGCTATTAAGTTGGGTGAGAGAGTCTAAAAAGATTGACAACCAAGAATCACGAGATGAACTGGATATATGGGTAGAATTTTTATTGCAAAGAAAGCAAGTTTACAAAGAAAAGATTTACAAAGCAGAGGCAATAAAAGTTGCGAATAATTTACGTATGCTGGACGTTTCTATTGATGCTATTTCTAAAATAACAGATTTATCTATTGAGGAGCTTGAAAATTATGCTTTCAAAACTTAGCCTGGTTTAAAAACTGCAGTAGTTTACTGACTCATAAATAATATATTAAGATATTAGAGGGAATAGTTATATATTTAACATATATACATTACTGAATGAAATTTCTGCACTTCTGCATTCAATATATAATATTCAAATAGATTTAAGTGAATTAACTAAAGTAGGTACTAGAAATTTAGCAGCTATCTTGAGTATGCCAATTTTTCTAAAAATATTGACGGTACTAAAAAAATACGTTATCCTTTTAACAGGTTTATTGAGGAGGTGTGTATGGTTAGTCATGAAAGAAAACATAAAGTAGCATTTTGTATTTCAGTTGTTACGTTTTGTGCTGGCCTCTCGTTAATTGCAGCAGACAGTAACGCCTTTAATTGCTATAGTTGTTTCAACTATAATAGGGGCAATAACTATTTTGTCTGCTTGCCAAGCTATTGAGAGCTACTCAGTCATAAAAAATAGTAATAAGGTAACAAGTAGTTTCCATGAAATAAAAGAAGCTTTTACAGGAGAGGAAAGCGAGCTTTTTGTTGAAAAGATTTTTAACCATTTATGTGAGTTTTTTGGTAAAGAAAGTAGTACACAAAGATAATAAGCTTTCTCAAGAAGGCAACTTGCTGACCAGGTTTTTTGGCTCAAGTACAGTTTTGAATTTTGTTTGATACAAATTAAGATACGAAGTTGCAAAATTTATCTATTAATTTCTGATTATCTTCTACCATTGCATTTGCCTCTTGCTGAAGAGATTTGATATTTTTTGATGTAATATTATCCATGTCAGGTGATGCTATTTTTAGCTGTGACTGTATTCTTAAATACTTACTACCTATAACTTGATCCAACTGATAATTTACTGCATCTAAACTTGAAGAAAATATAACATGTAATAGTGGTTTTATCCATCCTATTTTTCCAAATCTCCTTGAATTGGCTATGCTTCTATCTGTTCTGCCAGTACCTATCGATAACAGCACAATATCGTCATTTGGAAATAACCTTTTACCACTAGCATAAGCACAAGCCGCTGGATTATTAGCAAAAACCCCTCCATCCACTAGTACCATTTCCTTTTGGTTGATTTTAAGATATTTAGGTACAAAGTAAGTAGGTGCTGCAGTTGTAGCTCGTAATGCATCTTTCAATTTGATAAAATTTCTATCTTCTCTCCAGCTTTTAAAGAAGAAGGGATAATTGTTCTTAATATCGTAGCTTGTAAGCATTAAATTATTTGTTGCATCTGCAAGAGTAGAATCACCAAAATATCTATTCAGAACGCATTCAATATTTTTGCATGAATACTGTGCACAATTTAGCCAGGAAAATATTGATCTTCTGAAAAATGAAGACTTAAAGATATGTGGCCCGTCTTTCTGATAGAGATCAACTAAGTCAAGAGCAGAGTATTGTTTATTACATAACCCAGCAACGATAATACCACCTGTAGAAGTTCCGACCATTAAGTCAAACATTTGAGAGATTGGCTTTTTTGTTCTATACTCTATTTCAGCTAGAACAATAGCAGGTATAATACCTCTTATGCCTCCACCGTCGACTGAAAGAATATATTTGGCCATGTTTAGATATTTATTGATTTTTTTAACTTGTTTGCTTTTATCAGGTTGTGTTTCTTGTCCAAGTACTACTGTATGTTTCACTCCTAGAGAAAATTGCACCAATCTAATAATTGATTCTGTGGATCATGCTAAAAAATCCGTGTTGGTTCAGGCATACCAATTTACCTCAAAGCCTATTGCTGAGTCCTTGATTCAAGCCAAAAAACGAGGTGTAGAAGTTAAGATAATTCTTGATAAGTCGCAAATTCATTCAAAATATAGTGTCATCAATGAGTTATTCGAGCAAGGTATTAAGATTTATATTGATTTCAAACCAGCAATCGCTCACAATAAAGTCATGATTATTGATAACCAAAAAATCATAACTGGGTCTTTCAATTTCTCTGACGCCGCACAGAAAAAAAACGCTGAGAATCTACTAATTATAACGGGAGATCCTCCATTAGTCGAGCAATACATCAAAAACTGGAAGGATCGTCAATCTCAATCTGATGTTTACACACCAAAAGTAGAAGAATAATTACTTAAAATCAGCTTTAAGCTCATCCAATTCCTCAGAAAGATTTTTTACCCTTTCCTCAAGTACTAACACTTTTTCCATTAAACCATATTCAATAAGTTTATCGTGAAATTGTACCCTTGAGTCTAGCTTGGATAACCACCATATGAATCCTATAGTCTGTACAACTATTGTTATTATTACCGCTATTGGAATTTTTTGATTTTGCATGTTTCTCCTAATTGTGTAATAAAAAATTTTCAACTACTTCTTGTTTCCAGTTACGAAATATTACCGCTCAGACTCGTGTTTCTTTTCAGCATTATAGAGCAAGTGTATAATTTCATCGTACGGTTTATCTTTGTTATGCCGTGATCTTAGTACAGCTACATCTCTTGGGTTTTTCCCATCTGTGTCTCTAATGTTAGGGTTTGCGCCTTTTTCTAACAAAAGTTTAATTATCTCTAAGTTACCTTTGTATGAAGCTGCATGTAATGCTGTCCATTTTTCATATTTTGCTGTGTTTATATCAGCTCCTTCCTCTATTAGAAATTTAACAACTTCCAAACATCCTGCACCTGATGCATAATGTAATGCTGTTAATTCGGGAACCTGTGTATTAATATCTAATAGATTATTTGCTGAAAATTTTACTACTTCTAGGCTACAGTTCTTAGAAGCAATCCGCAATATTGTTTTATAATTATCTGTAGCTTTTGCCTTCATGTAGCAATAGGTAATAACAACACATATTATCATTGTTATACACCACCAAAAATGTAGCTTATTTCTTGAGTCTCTATTCATATTTAATACTTTTTTCAACATTAAATACTTGTTTTACTTATTTTCTCTTAACGTTGATGCTGATAACACAGTGCGATAACCTGAACTATCTAACACATGTTCTGCTCTGTCAATTATCCACTCACCGTCTATATCTTGATGAAATTCTAATAAGCTAAGTTTCGCCTCTGCAAATAGTTCTGGATTACCAGGCATAGTGATATCCAATACTGCATTATTTCGCTTTAGTTGTTTTAACTTAGCATTTGCTGCACTGATTGCTGATTCTACATTAGAGTAAAGCGTTTGTATAGTATAACTTGGACTACCAGAACCAGCTATTTCTGACATAGTTTCACCTTTTTCATAGCTATGCCATTTCGCAATTACCGAGGTGTACCTGCTCACTGTAAAGTGCACTTTCCAATTTATTGTGTCTTGAGGTCTAATAGCTGTTGCTCCTAAAGCTTTTCCAGTTGCCGACTTTGCTTTGCCTTTGGGAATAAAGAGTATGTATCCGCCAGCTAGCTTTGCCATTGCTCCGTATTCTATTGCTATTTTTGTTAATAAACTTATATCACTTTCTTCTATTTGGTTAATATGTGGAATCAACACATTTTCAAACTCTTCTGCAACTCTGCACCCATATCCGTGCTTTTCTGCTATTTCCTTAACCAAGCTACCTAGAGTAATTTGATGCCATTCTTTAGATGCTTTCTCCTTTAATGATAGTCTTAAATTTGTTGCATGAGCTTTGATTAGTAGAGTCTTAGGTGGACTTTGTATTGTAACTTCGTTGACTGTATATATGCCCATTGGTAAGACTCCAGTTTCTCTGTAACCTAGAGCGATATTTAATTCATTCGGAACATCTGTGTTTTCATCCCTATAATCAACATGTACTTCAACTACATCATCTATTGTTCCAGATTCATCGGTAAGGCGCAATGATATAACTCTATCTTTAATTGATTCACATTTATCTATTATAAAATCTGGCTGCATTTATTCCCACACCTTTAATTTTGACTTTTGTACTGGTTTCTGAATAACAGGAAGCTTTATCTTTAATCCTGCCGGTAAAAAGCTTCCGTATTCTGCCAAACCTAAGTTCTCTGCTAGTACTAATTCCACTACTCCATTCGTAAATCCGTAATGTTTCCAGCAAATCAGATCTAACATTTCACTTTCTTTACTCACATAATATGTAGTCATCTGTAGCTCTTCAAACTCAAACTAAATTCAACTTTTCTCGGTAGTCCATTAGGTAAAAAATACATCTGCTTTTCTTCTAACCTAGTAATTACGAATTGTCCTAAAATATTACCTAGACTATCTACTAAAACATGCGGTTTTTCAGCTTCTTTCATATTCTTTAATTGATTTACTCTGTTGAGAATATTAAGGTAAATAACTCCTTCTATATCTACATTTTCCACTCCTCGACCAATATTTTGTAGTAACGGCATTTTATCGATACATTCAATTACACTCCAACGATTTTCTTTACTATACTTCAAACTTATCGGAGTAAATTTATATGGACCAAGAGATAACACAAATAAAAAATTTTAAAAAACATAGTTGATCAATAAAACGTCTCTACTGTATCAAATAAAACATCACGTGATTTTTCTCTTATCCTTTTTATTACTTCATCTGCAAGACTACGAACATCTTGATTTGGCTCTGCTTTAATGCTGATAGTGTAATTATTAGTGATGTTCTGAGTTTTATTTTGTTCTTTATTTTCAAATTTACTCCTTCCAAAATCTGCAAATATCTTATCATTATCGCTCTCTGTAAACTTTTTCTCCTCAATAAGGCTTTTGATTCTGAAATTATTCTGATTTCTCTTGGAAAATTCTTTAATTATACTGTTACTTAGCAAAGGATTTCCACTGTTGAGAATATTACTCTTTAGGGGAATATGTACTGCTTTTACTTCAGTTTTTCTTTTTTCAAACTCTTTCAGTGGGCTATTCCCTAATACTTTTCCAAATACACTTTCCCCTATCCATGAAAAAGCTTCTTCTATGGGTTTTATTATCGATTTCCAAAAGCTAGAGAAAAAGTCTTTCACCTTTTGCCAGTTAGTGATAACAAGAGCTGCGCCAGTAACAAGTCCAGCAATTAAAAGCCCTATAGGATTACTCATTACAGCAAGCGTTATTGCTCTTAGTCCTGTTACTACTGCAGGAAAAACTGTAGCTGATAAAAATGAAAATACTCCAAGTAGGTTTGCTTTCAGACCAAAAATCGTACTTCCTAGCAATGTAAATCCGTATCCTAGTCCTACTGCTGCAATTTTTAAACTTATCAAAGCTGCTACAGTACCCATGATCGTCGTGGTTAAAGTTGGATATTTTTCTGCAAAAGAAGCTATATGCTCTGTTATTGTTTTCAAACTTCCAGCTACATAATTCAAGGTAGGTAACATTACTGACCCTAGATTCATGCCAGCTTCAACTATTGCATTTTTAAGTAATTGTAATTTATTAGCTGTAGTGTCTGCACGATTTTTGAATTCTTCTTGCAGAGAGCTTCCGTACTTTTCTGCATTAGCCAATAACTTTATTGCATCTTCGTATTTGTTAAAACTTCCAGCTAATAATGCAATATCATCTTGATATTCCTGACCGAAAAGTTTCATAAGGATTGTAGAACGTTCCTGGTTATCCATTTTCTTTAGAGTTTGAAAAAAGTAGAGTAATGCTTCTTCGCCGTTTTCGCTTATTCTTTGTACTATTTCTTCTGCAGTTATTCCCATTTGCTCTAATGCTGCTTTAAAATCCCCTCCTTGTTCTTCAGCAGTCTGAAGTTTACTAAGTAGAGCATTTATAGCAGTTGCAGCTTTTTCAGGTGTTTTACCTAAGCTAATGAAAGCATTTGCTAAACTACTTGTTTTCTCGATATCCAAACCAAACTGCTTTGCAGTACCACCAACTATTGCTAGAGCTTCAACCATGTCTTTTGCTTTAGCAGCAGTGTTATCTGATAAGTGGTTGATCACATTACCAACATGTTCCATTTTACTAACATCAATTCCATAAACGTTAGAGAGTTTAGCTATGGAATCACCTGCTTGCTCTGCAGAAATATCAAATGCTGTAGACATTTTTGCCACTGTTTCTGTAAACATAAAAAGATCTTCTTTCCTGATACCAAGTTGACCACCACTTGCAGCTATTTGTGCTAATTCTGCTGCCGATAATGGTATTGTTTTTGACATTTCCTTTAACCCTTCAGCAAATTTAGTTACTTCATCTTTTTTATTATCAAACTTTACTACCTTCTTAACATCAGCCATAGCCGATTCAAAATCAATCGCAACTTTAACTGGAGCTGCAAGCGTTAGCCCTAGTCCAATAGTCTCTATAATTTGTGACTTAAAATGTGCTTTACTTGCTAAAAAACTTTGGTGACTACGTATTGCAGACCCAAGCTTATCATACTTACCTTTTAGCGCTTCAATAGATGAGCCAAGTTTATATTGATCACTTACTAATGACTTAATATTTCTTCCACTTTTCCTTACTTCTTCATTGAGTGAATGCAAAGCATCTCTCTTTTTCAAGTATGCTTCTTTTGCTTTTGTTGCGGAGGTTTTGGCCTTGTCAAACTCTGCTTTTAAAGTTTTGCTCGGCTTCTCTACCGCTTTCATTTGTTTAGCTAAAGATTTTACTTGATCTTCAAAGCCCTTCCACGACCTCCTGCTAGTCAAAACATCATGACCCAACTGCTTAAATTTTGATACTGATTTTAAAGATGAGTCAAGCTTCCTTATGTTCTCACCAAGATAAGTAAGTTGATTACTACTGCCCTTTATTACAGTATTAAAACTGCCGTCTAAAACAGCTCCGATTTTTATAGATAACGTTGACATTTAAGCTCCCTTGCTAATTTGCTCCATAAGATAAACTCACTAATCTCCATATCAAGAATGTGCTCAACTCCACCACCTATGATAGAGCCAAGCACTAGTATTTCTAATCTCAAATTTTTTGGATAATTGGTGAAAAAAAATCCTTTAATACCTCTTGCATTTTTACATAATCAGCAATATCTAACTCTTCAATTGCTTCTTTTGCAACTGATGTCAGATTGGCAGTCAAAGTCACTTCCTTATTTAGGTCACTACCATTAATGCGTTCTATTGCCAAATAGTCTCTAACTTTTGGACGTCTAATGGTAAGTTCTGAAACAGAAATTCCATCAACTGTAATTGGGTTGTTTAGTGTTATAGCTTGCATAAAATTCTCCTATAAAAAATAAAATCTTGTAAAATGTTGTAACTATTTGATCAACATCTAAAAAATAGAATTCTAAAAATCTTCATATTCCAAGCACCGTTTGAAGTAGTGCCATTTGATCAACACCATTTATCTTTCTAATCATGTTTTCAGCGTCGATCTCTATCAGCTCATTGCCACCTATAGTAAGTTTATAATAATGGGCAGCTACAGTGCATTTGAGAGTGGCTTTTTCAGCCGGTTTCCAGCTACCAAAATCAAACTCTTTAAATATTCCCCTAAGGTTGATAATTACTCCTTCAATATCATTACTTCCACTTCCCTGCATTCCTCCACGAAGTGTCAAAGAAACTGAATTTCCGTTTATCAACCCAAATAGCCGAAAGAGTTCTGTGTCGTATTCAGAAAAAGTGAAATCTGCTTCAAGCTTTTCCATGCCCATGTCAATATTTATTGGAATATCCATACCACCAGCTCTATATTCCTCAGTTTTAATGGTGAGCTTCGGTAGAGTTATTTCATCTATTTTCCCAGCATAACCTCTACCGTCAACAAATACGTTAAAGTTCTTTAAGATTTTTGGCAACATCTTTTTATACCTCTAAAATATAAAATATTTTTTATTAACCAACCCAATTGGATACCATCCTATTCAGTCAAAGGCTGACATTCTATCTTTAAATTAACCTTCTTTAAATTGGTGTAGTTAAGGAATATGTGCGTCCGCACAAACTATAAGCACATATTCCTTAACCTGTTAAATCTAAAGCTTCATATTTTCCTCCGTCACTCTTGATAATTTTACATAAGTTAAAGCAGCATGCTTCCATTGTAACATCTTTTTTGCTCCCTTAACTAACTTGTGCTACTGACTAAGAGTGATTTAAAAGCGATGTGCTCGGCTGGATAGGATGTATCGAATTCAACATTAAAATATACCTTTCCACTTGCAGCATTTTCAGATGTATTTAATTCTGAGTCTTCAGTACACTTTCCACTGATAATTGCTCCCTGTGCTTTCAGACGTGCAAGGTAAGCATTAACACTTTCTACAACATTATCTTTGTAATTTTTGGTGATATTGCGATCAACTGCCCATAAGTGAGCCCGAAGTAGACTATCATTGATTAGATCTGCAGTTCTTCTCACTGATAAAAAAGCCCATTTTGAGTCATCTGAACATGTTCTATTTCCCCAAAGCCTATAGCCATTTTGATGAATTATTGTTGCTACTTCATTTTCATTTAAATGATTTGCTCGAGAGCTTTTATCGCCAAGGGTAAAATCAATAGGCCTGCTTGTTCCAACAATACCGTTTATTTCTTTATTTGAAGGTGAATGCCAGAAGCCTTGTTCGCTGTCTATCTTAGCTATTAAACCTGCTACAAATGGGCTTGCCGGTTTTTCTTCCCCTTCAAATACTTTAACCCACGGATCAACAACATAAACTCTTGAGCTACCTACACTTTTTCTCCACTTGATTGCTTCTTCATCATTAGTATTTGGTCCATCTGCAACAATAATTGCTCTTAATTTTTCTGCTATAGGAATTAATGCTGAAACCACTGAATTTTTGCCATCTTCTGGTAGTTGGTGAGTAAATTGAGGTGCAATTAATATTCTTGGAGCAATATGAACTATGCTTTCACTACTGAGGAATGCCTCTATCCCTTGATACTCTCCAGTCTCTTTATCAACACCGCCAATTATATTTTGGATAGTTTCACTTTCTTTGAGCTTTGAATCGCTGTTTTCACTTTCTTTAACTCGAATAACTACTACTGTTGCACCAATTTGGGAAAATACTCCATTTACTGCTGAAAAAAGAGTCCCCTTTTTGCCAAGTTTTACCGCTTCTTTTAAGCTTCCTGCAATTAACACTGGTTTATTTAGCGGAAATTTTTGCTCATCGGCTTCAGGTGCAGTACCAATTACACCTATCACTGATGATTTAGCTGTACGCACTGATCTTGTCCCTGAGGTAACCTCAATAACATTTACCCCATGTAAAAATTGTTCTGTCATAGCTATTATAAACTTTCTAAAGAATTCTTCACTTGCTTTTTAAAATTGTTAAGAAAACTCTTTGATTTTCTTTTGATTACTACTTTTTAAGATTTAGTATATTTATTAAAATAAAGACAAAAACTAGAAAATATAGAAAACTACGCATTTTGTAATAAGTCTTCTTGAATATTCTTTTCACTTCGTTTAATACTCTTTTGTTAAATAGTAACTTTTTTTACCAATAAAAATTCTTTGGTGCCTATGGCTTGTTTTTAAGCTCTAATATCTTACGTAGTGAAAGATACAAGTATTTTGGTTTCAACTTATATATTTTTTTAATGCCAAAGTTTATATGTTGCATCTAACCCTGGACATTGCCAAGCTTTTAGCGTCCTCTCTACATCTATCTCAAGTCCTGTGGTCAAAAAACTGCTGCGAAAATTATAAATTCCCCACTGTATAAATTGACCATAGATTGTGCTATACGCATGCTCACTTGCAAAGAACTCAGGTGTCTCACCAACTCTTTCACCTTCTGAGTGAAGATTAGATGACGTATAAAGTAACACTGTAACAGTTTTTCCTGCTGGAATGACTATGTTACCTGATCCAATAAATTCAGAACTGCTAATTTCATGCTGGTAAATACGTGTCCAAGTAATTCTCGAAATCTCTGACTTCCTTGTATTAGTTTTATCAGGTGTACCTATAAATAATCCTGCTCCTCCATAATTAACTTCATCTTTATACCACATTGCAGATCCAACAAAGTTTATAGTTTTACTTATATCTACATTGCTTGTGTTTTTTACGAATATTACTCCCAATGCAGCATAAGGGTATTTCAGCATATTGAATTGCTCCGAAAATCCATCATACATGAATCTTGGGTATGATTCTCCATAGATAAATGTACCTTTGCTTCCCTCTAAAAAGCACAATTGTCTTGGCCGATAAAAACTAACATAGCTTGTATCATATGTGTGAGTACCTGCTAGTAGTTGTAACATATAGTCTGTTTTTGTTATATCACTACTCCACTGACCAAGCTCAGTTGTAAAAGTTCCGTGACCAAAGTAATTATTTTTTCTACTTAGTACACCAAATAAAAAAGGTAATGCTCCAGGTTCAATCATGTGACGATTTCTTACTTCTTTCATGATTGATGAACCGCTTGGCACATCATTAACAGTACGGAAGTTATTCACTAAACCTTTTAGACCATCTTTATGATCATTGCCAACACTGTTTATTGCTGCAATATTGGCATTCTTTCTCGTATCAAGTAGTGATAAATTTGTTGTTCCTTTTTCATCAATTCTCTTTAATAACTGCTTCTCTGATTCAGAGATCACTGCTAAAGAACTAGCTTTTTTATTATCCAGATCAGTTAAGTGTTTTCTTGCACTATCAAGAAGTTCTTTTAGCTTACCATCTGTCATCTGTACAATTTCAGAGACCGCACTTTTGTCAACTATTGATTCCAATGCCTTAGCAAGATATGCTAATTGATCTGGCGTACTATTTGCTGCTAAATCCCTAAGCCTTCCTTGCAGTGCATCAATTATTCCTTTTACTTCAGTCATTTGCACAACGTTGGCAATAGCTTTTTTATCTGCTATCAATTCCAGAGATTTTGCAAGATATGCAAGTTGATCAGGTGTGCTGGTTGCTGCTAAATCCTTTATCCTTTGGTGCAATACATCTGTTACTTCTGTGGTAATACTCATTTGCTGCTCCACAAATTTAAAAAAGCTTCAAAGCTAAATCGTTCAAAATTACTCTTAAGTTGATTGTGTTTATCTTCTCTTTCGGTAATATCTTCATCTATTTTCTCAATTGTGGTACGGATACGAACAACATCTTCCACTGCAATATTCTCTGGATGCGGTAGTGAATATCCTCTACTTGTTTTATCATCTGACATTCTGCTAAGTGATAATGATTCGTAGATTTTGTACTTTAGGACGATAGACAACCGTACCACTTAAAACCAATTTTATCCTTGTCTCATTGCCATTAAAGTTTGTTAGCACATGAGTTCTCTCTACCCAATTTTCTCCAATAGGTTTTCCTGATGTTAAATTTACTAATTGCCATTCTCCTTCCATATTTTTTTGCACATATGCTTTAACATCTGCAGTGCCAGGTATCAGCGCATCATAGGTAATTGTTATCTTAGTGTTAGCTCCTGCTGTAATACTTCTTGTAACATAATCTCCTTTTTCCCCTATATTACCTATAACTAGCTGTAACCCAGGATATAGCACTGGACTTTTTTCTTTTGACCCTTTTAAATTTGCCTTTACTGTTAGCTCTCCAGATAATCTTTCACGCAGTGCAAGCGGCAAATTATCAGACAAAAAGTTTTCTCTTCCCTCTTCATCTGTTAAGATAAATTCTACATTAGTATCAAATGCTACTTTTTCAACGTTCGTCAAAACAATTAAATCTGATATATTATTTGCAGTAACTTTCCCAAGATCAATAACGTGAGAATTTTCAGTGAACTTCGCTGCTAAAAGCCTAAAAGTTAGGTCTAAATTTTGATGTGGTGTCCAGGTACTTGCATTGCTTGATGAGAGTAATACTCCTATTTGGTATGGCTGACTCGTTACCCAGCGGCTATTTACTGCATCATATTTGCCAAGTTCTGCTATTTTTACTTCAGTACCCTGATCATCAGTGAGTAGCACTATTGCATACTCTTGTCCTGCATGGCAAAACACTGGTGACCACTCTATACGTGTTGCTGTACCATCTATCTTTATATCTTTTGGCTCAATATAGCTTTCAGCAATAACAGTCTGCGAGGGCATTCCCACTGCTGTTTCTCTAATCTGCACAACAACACGTTTTTTGCCTTTATTTATGAACCATAACTCTAGACCTCCTATGTGTCTGCTTTCATTTAGAGTAAATGTTTGCGCTAAAGGATCAACTCGTCTTGCTGCGATAACTCTTCTTCTTTCTTCTATGGTAATAGTTTTTTTACCAGTATAAGTTGCTTCTCCATAGCTTCCTTTATCTCCATAAAATTGCACTAATTTAGTACCTGCTGGAATATTTGCCGGCACTTTCACCCTTCCTTTTAATTTTCCCTGATTGTTAGCTTCCACTTTTTTTTCCTCTATGCCATAGGTGTAATAGAAATGCCATCAAATTTTACTTCTTTAAGTTTTTCATTTGGCTCAAAACCTTCGATCTCAAAATTCTGTACTGCTTCTCTCATAAATTCAGTTTCATATGAAGTACTTGACAGCAGCTCTGTTGTTTCTTTAACATTAAATACTCTTGTTACTGGACTTTTCCAATTTGTTTTTACCTCCGTCCAGTGATCAATATTTTTATTTAGAGTAATTTGTGCCGGGACTGGATCAAAAGCTTGATATGGATTGATCTTTTCTCCTTTGGTCTGTGAAAGCTGCTCCAGTACCGGTTCAAGTTCATACGGCAATAAATAAGTTTTTCCTCCCCCATCAATATCAGCAATCGTTACATCTATTGGTAAAATTAATTCCTTGTTTACTATTGCTGCAGTTTGAGAAATTCCCTGATCACGCATATCATCGTCGAAGAACGAATCAACAAACACTCCTTTTTTGGTGGTAGGTTCTCTTGAATTTGCATCATTGCGTAAACGCTCCTGTGCAACAAGTGCATAAAGATCATTTATTCCTTTTTTCATTGCTTCAAGCTCATTCATGGGCACTGCATGAATAGCATTATTCACTATTTTCACCCCTTCTCCGTTTTTCCATGTTTGGTGAATGTAGCAGAGCAAAAGTTGTCCACTAGGCGCTTTAGGCATCGATGGTCTCCAAGGGTGAGAAATTCCTTTTATTCTTCTTACCACCCCTGTGCTATCGATAGTAATTAAATCATAGCGGGGCATTTTCCAGGTGTAATCAACCAGAACCAAGCTATTATCAACTGCTCCTTTCACTTTACATCCCTTTTCATTTATATCTTCAGGGCTTACATGAGTGCGGCAGCGATAGGTTATTAGGTAACTACTCCCAGGAGCTGGTTCTTTGCCTGGTAATGACCAATCAACATTTCCTGCGTTTAATTTATAATCTACACTATTTTCATAAATTACATTGCCTTGTTTAGCTTGAATAATCTCAAGTACTGCAGAGTCAGGTATTGGATCAATGGCTCCTGAATATGAACCATGAGTAATGGTAATAGTTTTTTGAATAGTGATATCTACTTTTTTAATTTCACTTATTGGAAAATCATTAACTTTTAGTTCCATCACTCTTTGGCTATTTGGCTGAAAAGTATGTGGTTCTGATTCAACTGATTTTATATCCGGATCTTCATCAAAAGAAACACGAATACTGTGAGGAAGTTCAATCTCATAGCCGTCAACATGAGCTTTTCCCTCATTAATCACAAATATTTTTTTTCCTCCTTCCCCCTCTTCCTTTTGCAGGAACATTACTTCAAGGCCATTTACGACATAGGAACCATTGGCTTCTTTGTCATAACGAGCAAGAGCAGTAGTTACTATGTTTGCTTGTGGTGGAGGTGAATGTTCTATTAATACTCCATTTTCAATGTTATAGATTGGATAAAACTCTCCTTCAGAAAAACGTGGAGAAAGACCTTCAAATTGATAACCCCAAATGGTGGAAACTTTAAGCCTTGCTGCCCCTACTTCTTGATAATTACGCGTACCAACTGCAGGATCACGAAGATTTTCATCCTCAAGTTCTGTGATGGTTGATTCTACATAATAAACACCTATGCGAACTATAGTATTAAGAGGAATAACAAACTCTTTTGCCTCTACCTTTCTCACCGCTCCACGAAGATAGATTTTTCCAGCTTCAAGCGTGACTTTACCGTTTTCCCCATCTATGATGCAATTGCTTCCCGTTATAATATCACCATCACGAAATATCGCATCTCCTATGCCTTTGAGCTTCGAAAGAGCATAATCTTGAATCTCATTTAATTCTGCTGATTGTAAACCTCTTCCTGCAAGGAACAAGCTTTTTTCGTATTCTTTGTCAGAGCGATTGTAATAGTTATTCAAGGTCATCAATTAACCTCTGCCTTATAAGGTATTATTACCATAATCTCCTCTATTTTATCTGCATTAGTTGCTTTTATAACCCAATCACTTTCTAACGGTTACTTTATCTATCCCAATACCCAATTTTATATCCACCTGACTGAGATCTTTGGTACTAGATAGATACCGTTATAACTTAATCTGGGTTTTTAATCTCTGCGGGAAAAGTAGGTTTAAACTTAAGCTCTGATGATCGTTTAAATCTTTTCTTGATCAAACTCGCTTAACTTTACTGCCAGCATATCATTTCAGTTTTGGCAGAGCTTTTACTTTATTACTTAATTCTTTTCCACCGTTAAATGCTGTGTAATCAAGATGAATAATTACATCAGAAACCTTTTCAGCATTTGGTAGCTCTAAAATCCAATCAGATACCGCCCCTGTACCTTCAAATGGTAGATAACGTTCATCATTGAAGTTTAATTCAAATAATCCACTGTCTGCTTGGTTTCCTTTTGATATTGCTATCTGTTGACCTGTTTTCCAATTTACCCTTATCGACTCATTTGATTCATCACTTTCACCAAGTAATGATTTTATTGCCTCAATATCAGGTTTAAGTACTACTCTGTTGCCTGTTTGCTGCAAAGTAGCATGGATGTCTTCATGAGGGGCAACATCTGCTTTAACAGTAATTCTTATGCTCTTAATCTTACGACAATAATGACCTGGAAAATCAAGGTCAAAAATCTTTTCCGTTAATGAAAATTTGCAGTTTCCTTTAGTTTTTAAGTCATTAATTGCAATAGGGTTTAAAGGTATGGTCTTAGTAATTTCTAGAGCTCTTTCATTGTTATCAAGATACTCTTTGGCCATTTGCTCAAGAGCAAATTTTAAACTATGACCTGCAAGTAATCCTTCTTTTAAGCTATTCCAAGAGCTTGCTGTAATAAATACTCTATCGTTATTCAGCTCATACTGATAAGTTTTTTCCACTTGTTTTACCATCTCCAAGGCCATCTTATAAGCTTGGAAATATATTATCGCTATTTGCCCTTTTATCCAGTCATAGAGCTCTTTACTTGTAAACTTACTTTCGAAGAATTCTCTTTTTTCCTGGTTTTGCTTGATTGACTCTTTATGTACTTTTAATTCTTGCTCAGCAATAGCTTGGTTAATTTGATTAGCCTCTATTGTATGATTAATCTGCTTCACATCACAGGAAGCTAGCTTTTTCTGTAAATCCCAATCCTCATCACGTCTTTGATAACTTGCTATGATATTGGATAACTCTGCACCTTCTTTCTTAATATCTGCTAAAGTCGTTGCAGAATTTGCTCCTGCTTCTATAGAAGAACCTGGCTGACAACCACCATTAGCAAGACCAAATATCGTCGGTGTCCAATATGCTGCTGCTGCAGTTCCGTATGCACCACAAGCTCCAAGTCGTGTTAAAGTTGCTAGAGAGTATGATAAGATTCCTTCTACTTCATGGCCTGAAAGTCCAGCATTGATTAAACTTTCATAATGTAATCTACGCTCCTCAGCATTATTTAAACTTGCACTTAGTGCATCTTTTTCTTTCTTTAAGGCTTCTATGGTCCTTTCTTTAATCGATGAGATTAAATTACTGATTATTCCTTCTTGTTTGTTGTAAAAAATAGTTAATGATTCAGCATCTCTCTTTTCCAAAACATCTAGTAACTCTGAGCCAAACTGCATCACAGTTTCAACTATTGATTTTGCATAACTCACCATCTGACTGAATCGATAATGTGGTAGTTGTATTTGTGGTAATTCTACAGAATGGCCTCCAGTTACTGCTGATAGTTGCTTAGGATTAAGCGGTGGCTGGAATAAAGGCGGTACTGCTTTTTTGCCTCCCATATCTAAACAATGTCTTATCTTGTATAAACGATCTTCAACTTTATCCCAAAGACCAATAAAGCTCTTGTTTTCAGGCGTGCAGAAGTAATTGCTGTATTTGATAAGATCATGAGCTTCATCAGATTGAACTTCAGGTTGTGAACCAGAGGGTAGTTCTGTTTCCAGTTGCAATAAATCATGCGGTTTTAATTCATTGAAGGATTGAGGCTGAACTGAAAAATTTCCTTTTTTAATAGGTTTTGGGCCAAGTAAATCCCAAGCTCTGATATACAGCATCGTAGCTTGATTTAATGCTTCCCAAGATCCTTTAGCAAAGAGCATATCTCCCCAATCGATGAGATTGTTTACGTAAGATATGATGATGTACTTTTCAAATGAAGTTACATGTTGTTTTGCAATGGTGTATGGATCAAATGGATCAATTGCGAGTTCTGTAGTAGTTTGCGTATCACTCAGTGATGCAACGATATTATCGCTATTATGCTCTTCAAAAGGCAAAAACTGCCATGCTTTATCATTGGTAGGATTGAAGATATATTGATACCATTTTCTTGCTGTAGCAAAATCCTGCTCTCGATTTAAATGCCATGCAGTCAGCATTGGTATATGAAAGAATATCTCCCACAGATAAAGACCATAGGCACCACTGAAATCTAAAAGATCACTTGGACGATGAACAACACTATTCGTTGGGTTAAATCTTTCGAATTTAAGTTGTTCTATTTTCTGCGACTCTAAAGTTAAAATTCTCTTTGGTCCTCCAGCATAAGCTTTCTGACGTAAGTAGCGAACATTGCCAGTGATGTTTAGCCTTATAAAAGAAAATTTCATATCTTTAAAGTTAGACTTTTCTGGAGCTTCACCGACATATTCAAATTCAAGTTTATCTCCACCTGTTTCATCTTTATTTATTCTATAAGTTGACTGATCACTAATACGAGGAAAATCACGATTTTTAGGTAAAAGTAAAAATGATTCACGAATATTCTCACGTTCAAGATTACCTTCAACAATAAGCCATCCAGGTTTATTTATTACTTGCTGTGATAAGGATTTTTTAAAATTACTTAGTAACATTAACTGCTTTGCAGGATCATTTTCATATAAGAGTTTAGCATTACCTTCCTTATTAGTAACATTGGTTTCAAAGATGTTTTTGGTTTCCCCCAAAAGAAGTTTATCACTATTATCAATTACATCAAAAGATGGGTATGAAATTTTGTTTATTTTTATTCTACATTTACACACACTACAATTTGCATCAAGACCAATAAATGTGACTTGATTGTCTTGAATAATAGTATTAATACTACTCATAGGGACTTTTGTATCTATAGTTGTCCATTTATCACCTTCTGCTTCATCATCATAAATATCTATTTGAGAGGAGTATTGATTATTACCCTTCTCACCTCCAAAGAAGATAGCCTTCTTTCCTACTACTGCTACTGATACATTGGTCCGTGCATCATATGTATCATGATCTGTCCAACTTCCTGTTTCACTGTTATAAATATCTATTTTTGATGAGTATTTAATATTAAACCTATGAGGAGACTTATCACCCCCAAAGAAAATAGCCTTCTTTCCTACTACTGCTACCGCTGCACCACTACGTGCAACTTTTGTATAATGAGGAGTTGTCCATTTATCACCCGTTGCTTCATCATCATAAATATCTATTTGTGAGGATTTCCCTTCTCTATAACCCCCGAAGAAAATAGCCTTCTTTCCTACTACTGCTACTGATACATTGGTCCGTCCATCACGTGTATCACGATATGTCAAACTTCCTGTTTCACTGTTATAAATATCTATTCTTGTTGAGTATCCATAAGAAAAAATACCCCCGAAGAAAATAGCCTTATTTCCTACTACTGCTACTGCTGCATCAGCCCGTGCAGCTTCACTATCACGTCCTATATTATGATGTGTCCAACTTTCTGTTTCACTGTCATAAATATCTATTCGTGAGGAGTATTCATTATTACCCTTACCACCTCCAAAGAAAATAGCCTTATTTCCTACTACTGCTACTGCTGCATCAGCCCGTGCATCAATTATATCATGAGGTGTAAGATTTCCTGTCTCACTATCGTAAATATCTATTTGTGAGGATCCTTTATAGTTAAAACCTCCGAAGAAAATAGCCTTATTTCCTACTACTGCTACTGCTGCATCAGTACGTGCAACTTTTGTATTCTCAGGTATCCAACTTTCTGTTTCACTATCATAAATATCTATTTGTGATGAGTGGCCTTGAATATTATTTTTGTGGTTACGGCCTCCGAAGAAAATAGCCTTTTTGCCTATTACTGCTACTGATACATCTGCCCTTGCATCACTTGTATCATGAGGTATCCAACTTCCAGTCATATAATCATAAGTATCTATTTTTGAGGATTCCTGACTCCTAGAATTTCCTTTATACCCACCGAAAAAAATAACCTTATTGCCAATTACAACATCCGTTGGAGAGTTACGATTGAGGTTTTTGTTTAAATTTACAGCACGAACATCATAAGTAAGATTATTAATAAATTTTCCTTTCTGATTTTCACTTGCAACTAAGTCTTCATCTAGAGTAAATAGATTAGATGGATTTACATTACCAAACTTTGTTTTACCGATAATAATTACAATTCGTCTCTCACTTCCACCTTGCTCTTTTAGGTAAAAAGCTGCTATCTTTTTCCAGTATAGTTTTTTTGCTTCGTCAACTGGCTCTACTTTAATATCACTTGCAAGCTTTTGTGGTGCTGTCCAACTGCCACTTGGCTTTTGAAATATGTAATTAATCGTTGCATCAATTCTTTTTTCGTTATCTTTCCCTTTTTCAATTTGCTGGACCCAAAATATAAATAATCTGTTGAATGCATATATTGGGGTTACTGTCTCAACTGGAATCGATGCTTCTATTTTTTCCCATGCTGTCCAGTAAAGTATATTTTGGTTTTCTTCATCAAATATTGCTGTGCGGTAATAATAATCATAGGGTTGGGCAAGGGTGCGACCAATAACATATAAAGTATTTTTTCCTTCTACTCTTTCTACTCTTTCAAAACAACTATCAACTATCTTTAAGCTGGTTACTTGTTCAAAATCTTCAAAATACTTCATGTATGCATCACTTACTCCTTCATCAGTGATATTTCCCTGCATTAAGGTATTTTGTAGCTTTTTGTATTCTGGAGTAACAATTTTGCGTAATGTTGGATTTAAGTAGTTTTCTGGATATAATTTTATCTTATTACTTGCTTCCCATTCTCGATAACTAGATAGCCATTTCCATTTTTCTTCAGTAAATTCTGGTTTAACTGCTACACCTTCTTCTATCTTCATCATAGCACGATGAATGTATAGCTGAACACTATTTAGTGCTGCTTTAATCGGCGAAATCTTTGAACATTCACTCATTTCAACATCGATCAATAAAAACCCATAAAGATCTCTCATGTTTTTCAGATCTGGATTAGTATGTATCATGTACCTTGCAAGAATATCTCGCTTTTCACTTGCTAAATATCCTTCATCTTTTTCAGTGATGAGCTCTAAATCTCCAGCAATATCGGTGTATTTATTCCACCCATTACTTACTTTTAAATTGTATAAATCCTTGAGCTTTAGTAGAACTTTGATGTTGATTCCAGATATGTCCATGAGAGATTTAATCTTCATTAAAGAACCTACAGGATCTTGCTTGTCAAAACATGATCTGAATATTTCGACCTCTTTAATAGCTTCTAGCGCATCTTGGTTCCAACCAGTTAGCTGAGCCATCTCTTCTACTACTTTGTCACTGCTGTAGTTGTTTCCATATAGCCAGCTTATATATTCTGGCAATTTGGAATATAATCCCTTTAGTGTTCTATAGTTTGCTAAAGTCTTGATCTGCTCAATAGACCAGGTTTCTTGTGCTCCATAAGCGCTTTTGTAACTTGCAATGTCCTCTACTTCAAACTTTAACGTTGTAAATACATCAATGTTGTGAATGAACTTCTCTAAAAATCCTTTGTCTGAAAATGACTGTGTATTCTCTGGATCAGCAGTAAATGTATAAATAGCATCCAGTATTTCAGGTTGAATATTACCTACAAACTTATACACCTCATTATAGAGGCTCTGCAGATCTTTTATCCCTTGTACTGAATTGTACAATTGCTCTGCAAGTTGCTTGCTTGACGCAGGATCGATCAATCTGCGTATTTGCTGAGTAGTAATTGCATGTTTCTTTAGCCAATCGTTAAATTCAACTACGTTCTCTTCTTCTATCTTTAACTGTGATAAGAGCTCTGCTATTGGTATATTTATCAATCTTGCAAGCAGAACCTGTTTGTATACTTTTAAAATTTCTTCCTTGAATACTGTTGTACCATTGTGGTAGCTGATTAAAGAAGTTAATTCATTACTGTTTACTTCTAAAATATTTTGCAATGCACTATAGTTACTTGCTGTAGCAGCTAAATCTTTTAGGCTTTTTTGACTTAAAAGGGCGTTAAAATCCGGCAGTTTGTCAATTTTACTTGTTACACTTTCTGGTAAAGTATCAGAGTATAATGCAAGTATTTTAGCTAGAGGTTGTTGGAATTTTTCCCTTAGATTCTTTATCTTTGCTATTTTACTGACAGCGGCTTGATTAATTTTGCCTTCATTTAGTGCTTGAGTTAATTCAGCAAATGACCAGTTGAGCTTGTTTGCTAACCGAATAAAACGATGTAGAAAGCTCAATGCTTGGTTATCAAGGTTATCTATAATTTGTTTTTTGTGCTCATCTATAGTTTGCTCTGTAACGGCAAGTATTATTGAACCTTTAATTTTATTATAGCTATCAAGTAATGACTGAAGTTTATCGTGCTCTGTACCTGTTTGTGCAATGAATGTATTAACGTTCTTTAGTTGATCTAGTTCCCCGTTTGTTATGCCATATACCTCTTTTAAATAAGCTTCTGTTGTAGTATCAGACGTAATTACTTCATATTCTTCTGGCGAAAGGCCTAAAAACTCTGCATCAGTATCAGCATTTTCAATGAGCATTTTGTATATCTCTGCTAAGCTCGTCTTATGTTTCTTAAGGTAAGCACGTATACTCATCAGCGGAAGATTTGCTGGGAGATTAAAAGGATATTTGGCAGTTGCAAGTTTCTTTAAACCATCATCCTCAAGGCTTAGCTTGTTTTCCATTATATCATTTACGATTTCAAGATATAACTTCTCTTTGTTGGTATTGTCGCAATCGAGTTTGATATCGTAGAGATCTGGACGACGTTTTTCAAGTGATTTAGTTGGTTGTGCTGTAATATATTTACCAACTATTTCCAATAACTTAACCAGATAAGCTGCAGGACTTAGTACTGATTGGCAACTTTCACACTGATTGTAATCATCAGTATTAAAGATTTTTGGTATATGCATGTTCTCCCCTATAAATTTTAATGTATGTTGCAGCAGCGTTGAGCTCGATAATGAGGCTCAGAAATTTCCTTAGCATTTGCTACATAAACTGAAATAAACTTCTTTCTGGCTACAGCTTTTTGGTAGATATTCCGTGCCGTGCTTTCTAAAAATGTATCTTTTACTACTTCAACAAACCTATTCTCGGATAAGTCAGTAATTTTAAACACTGAGTCATATAAGAAGTTTTCATCGTCTTTAAAACTCAGTAGCTGCTCAGCAGTGGAATCATCAAGTCCCATCTTCTGTAAACGAATAAGCGCATCATTTGTCATTTCTTTTTCTCCTTTCATAAAATTTTTAAAATGTTACTACAAATGAAAAAGTTTCTCTTGTAGCTGCGGTTCTGATAAGTGGCACAGTGTGTTCTAAAACTAATAAAATTCCCGGATTTTCTACGTCTTTTGGCTCAAAATATCTCTGTCCAGGAGATGCTTTCTCCTTTACCTTTGTACCAACCATAACTCCAAGTTCTCTTATAACTTGATTTGCTGCGTCCGTGAAATCGAAAGTAAATTTGAGATAGAGATTATTAGTTGGTACATTAGAGGGCCTAAACCTTCCAGAAGGAGTTATAAGTTCGCCGTTTTCATCACCTGTGCAGAATAGCACTTCATTTGCAGTACGTCTGCCAAGCTCATTGAGCAGTTTTTGAGATGTAATGGACTCTGGTGGTGTGTCTTGAATGTATTCTATAGTTACTGTACTATTCTCTACAATAGAGCTGTTTTTCGTACGTTTTATTATACCACTACTGCTCTCAACTATATAGTCAATACTGGATTGATACACTGTTTGTCCTGTAAAAACCCTTACATCTTTAATAGTGTGGTGATCTAGAGCTATTTCACCCTCAATAAAAACTTTTTCGACCTGATGGCTACTTTCCCAGCTCGTATCACCTGTTCCCCAAGCAAGGTGGATAGACTGCTCTTTTATACTTGCTGCTATTGCTGCTCTTCCTGATTGTGTAAGAATTGACACCTGTGATGAGTTTGAAAGGCTTATATAATATATATTCAGGATTTGGAAAATTTTTGTCCAAAAAAAATGAATTTTTGCCTAAATTTTTATTGCAGTATTATTTGAAAATCGAACTGTATTATTCTCGAAAAAAAACAATAGAATATCAATAGGTTAAAAATCACATCTGTATTATTTATTTTTGCTCCTGTCCTACAAAGTGCACCTATAAATTCTCATCCTTAAAGCTATTCATTGTTTTAGGGAGAAGTTATGAAACGTTATTCTGGTGTTGATCCTATAGTTGTTCAAAACATACAGTACCAAGTTAAAAGGTTAAAATTTTTTGAATGCTTTGCTCATGAAACTCATGAAGATCTTGAGCAAGAACTCTTCTGTGAAATTTGGACTTATCTTGATAGATATGATGAAAGTAAAGGTAGCTTTAACACTTTTGTAGCAAGATTAACTGAACGTCGTGCTAACAACTTATTAGAGAAACAACTATGTATAAAACGCAATATTAATAACTACATCAATATTGAGAAAATAGAAGCTTTTGAAGATGAAGTAGCGAAACGTACTGATGTAGATTACATGATTTCAACGCTACCAAGAAAAATGCGAAAGATATGCAAACAACTCAAGTACTTTAACTTATATGAAGTTGCTAAGATGAACAACATATCAAGAACTACTTTAAATACTATGATAAGAAAAATACGTACAAAACTCTCTTCCATCTACTACAAGGGCAAAAAGAAAAATTGAACATAAATTCTACCTTTCCTGAATATATAACATATAACATTGAGGTGAATAAATGACTTTTAAAATTTTAAACAATAATGAAAGACTGAAAACAACTACAGGCATAAAAGTAGTAATTTTTGGTCCTTACGGTATTGGTAAAACCAGCCTCTTAAAGACTATAAGTGAACCAACACTTTGTCTTGATTTTGAAGCAGGTCTGCTTGCTGTTCAAGATTGGCAGGGAGATTCGATTAGTGTTCGTACTTGGAGTCAAGCTCGGGATATTGCCTGCCTAATTGGTGGTCCAAACCCTGCACTAAAATCTGATCAAGCGTATAGCCAAAGACACTATGAGCACGTATCAAGTAAATACAATGAAGAGTTTTCTAAATATCGATGTATCTTTATTGATAGCATCACCGTAGCATCACGTCTTTGTCTCTTATGGGCAAAAATGCAACCGGAAGCTTTTTCTGAGAGAAGTGGAAAGCAAGACATGAGAGCTGCTTACGGAATACTTGCGCAAGAGATGATGGGATGGCTCAATCAGTTTCAGCACATTCCAAATAAAGATATCATTACCGTTGGTACTTTAGGTCAGTATCTTGATGATTGCAATCGTCCAACCTGGCTGCCTCAATGTGAAGGGGCTAAAACTGCTAGTGAAATTCCTGGAATTGTTGATGAAGTAATAAGCATGGTTGGAATCAAGAAAGATGATGGTACAGAAGTACGTTCATTTGTCTGTCAGACCATTAATTCTTGGGGATACCCTGCTAAGGATCGAAGTGGTTGCCTGAATATGGTTGAAGAACCGCATCTGGGAAAATTACTAACGAAAATCAAAGCTAAGGCTTTTGCTACTGCTACTAATCAAAGTTAACTTTTAGAGGTTATATATGCTACAAGACTTTTTAACTACTGGTCAAAAAATCCCTTTTTTCAGTGTGAAAGAATACTTGGATGATCAATCGCCAATACCAGAAGACATTGTTTCCCCAAGAATTTTAACCAAGAGAGGCTTATTGGTACTGGGTGGCCCACCTAAAATTGGCAAAAGTGATTTTCTAATTTCATGGCTCGTCCACATGGCTGCTGGAGTTTCTTTTCTTGGTATGATGCCAAGTAGACCTTTGAAGATCTTCTACATGCAAACTGAAATTGAATATGAATATATGAAAGAACGTTTGCAACAACTTCAACTTGATAGCGAACTTTTGAATGTAGCTGCTAACAACTTAATCATTACACCAAAAGTGCACTTATCATTTAATCATGATGAAATAAGTGAAATCAAGGAAATCGTGAAAGAACGCTTTAAACCTGATGTTTTGGCCATAGATCCATTGCGTAACATCTTTAGCAGTGAGTATGGAAATGAAAATGATAATAGTGCTATGCTGTTTTTTCTGCAAAAGACTCTTGAAAAGCTACGCAGTGCTGTCAATCCAGATGCTTGTATTGTACTCACTCATCATACAAAAAAATTATCAAAAAAGATGCTGGAAGAAGATCCATTTCAGGGTTTAAGCGGAGCTGGTTCTTTGAGGGGATTTTACAGTACGGGAATGGTGATGTTTGCTCATGACGAAGAAAGTACTGTACGTCAGATAGTATTTGAACTGCGTAATGGTGAACGTGTGGCAAGTAAGCTTGTCGATAAGATAAATGGTCGTTGGAAACTTGTAGACAAATGGAGTTGATTTTTTTCACTTAATTTATAGGAGGACAATATGTTATCAGATTTTTTAACTGATTTTAATACTGCAAAATTACAGAGTAATTTAATACCAAAAGGTACAATAGTCAAGGTAAAAATGGCCATTAAACCTGGAGGTTATGAAAATTGGTTCACTAAAAGCTACACTACTGGCAGCATCTATTTAAACGCTGAATTTACTATCACTGAAGGTCCATATGCAAAACGCAAGATTTTTCAGATTATAGGTGTCAAAAGTGGCAAAGCAGAAGGTGAAGAAGACATCTGGGGAGAATCTGGACGTTCTATGCTTAGAAGTATTTTAGAGTCAGCACGGAACATTCATGCAAATGACACTTCAGAAAAAGCAGTTATTGCTAGAAAAGTCAACTCTATAGCTGATTTTAACGGGGTAGAGTTTACTGCAAAAGTTGGTATTGAAGCTGATCGATATGGAGAAAAAAACAAGATTGCTACTGTTATTACTCCAGAACAATCTGAAGTTGATTGGTTGCCATTTTGAAGTACGACGAAGAGAAGCTCTGGATTGCTGTAATTGAGAGAGCTATCAAAGATGCAGCAGGAAAAAATCTAGAGCTAAAGAAAGAAGCAATTAAATGGTTTGATTCAGAGTCTTTTGAAACTGTTTGTGAGCTAGCTAATCTCAGCTCTAAACGTATGAAAAGTATGTATGGGGGTTTTATGCAGAGAAAGGAAATAAAAGGGTTGTTGATTGATAATATTAAGGAGTGTGTACCTTACCTAATTCCAAACGGTAATTTTTATCGAGAGAGGAATTATGTTGGCAATTTTGATGGGAATACGATTACAGTTAAAATAGTAGGTAAAGAAGCTGGAAAATGGCGTAATTTTACCAAAGGAATCAGTGGTGATATTATCGATCTTTGGACTTTAGTTAAAGGTGATATCAATTCTGCTAAGAAGTGGTTAAATACTAAAAATACTGAGAAATTACAAAATCAAGAAGAAATAAAAAAGTGGACAAAGGGGGAAAAGGCGTTTTCTGTAGGACAGTATTTAAGCGATCAATCTCCAATGCCAAAAGACGTCATAGGCCCAAGAATTCTGACATCAGGGGGGCTTTTAGTTATAGGCGGTGCTCCAAAAGTTGGTAAAACCAGTTTTCTACTCTCTCTGTTAGCACATATGGCAGGAGGAATATCATTTCTTAATATGAAGCCTGCAAAGCCACTAAAGATACTATATTTACAGGACGAAATGAATCGTAACGGTGTGAGAAGACGTGTACAACAACTCAAGATTAACCAAAAGCTCGTGGACTTAGTGAAAGAAAACCTAGTTATTACTGCAGAAATCAAGATAGCGTTAAATGATGAAGGAATAGAGTGGATCAAAGATACTATCATGAAAAAATTTGGAACAAAGACGGTTGATCTTATTGCAATAGACTCGCTTACGACGCATCTGATGCCACTTTCTCTTTTGCAAAATGGGATTGAAAAATTACGCTCTGCAACTAACCCAGCAGTGGGAATAATCATGACCCATCACACTAAGAAAGTATCTACAGCTACACTGGAAAAAAATCCATTTCAGGCCCTGGTTGGAGCTAATGCACTCAGAAGTTTCTATACGTCCGGTATAGTGATGTTTCAACCAAGTAGACATAAAAATATCCTACAGGTGACATATGAGCTTGGGAATAGAAAACCTATACCAGCAAAATTCATTAGCAGGACTGATGGGTGTTGGAAGACTATAGCTACTGCTTAGTTTCAAT
>JABFPN010000711.1:0-39569 GCA_022817305.1 Leptoteleia sp. ZL-2020
GGGTGGTGTAGAGTAGCGGTGGGGAGCGGGTCCAGGGGCGCAGCCCCTGGTGGGGGTCGGGGGGGCGAAGCCCCCCGCGGGGGTTCGGGGGCGGAGCCCCCGAGAACAAAAAAAAAAACTTTTAAAAGAAAAAAAAAGTAGGAAAGGGTAAAAGTATAAGATGACGCAATTTATAATTTGTTGGTTTAAATTAATAACATAAATTTTTATTTATTTAACGTAATTATATAATTTAAAATAACATATCTTTCTTTTTTATAATTCTATATCTAAGTTTTCAGTCTAATCTAATAAAATCTAATTTCAATCTAATATCAAAATAATGCTTGTACGTTTGGAGGCAAGTTTTCCCCATTCATCTTGCACGACACGACGTTTTCTTTGGTTTTGACGTTGTAGGAAATGGCGGACAACGCAGTTTACCGAACGATCAAGAGTAATGCGCGCGCAACCCAAGCTACGAAGCATGCAGGAGACAGGGAGCAAAGTCTCCCTAGGGAGCAAAAATGTACTTTGCTCCCGCTAAACAGGGAGTTTTGGGGCATTTTGCGTGCACGTGTTACAAAAAATAATATTGTTCGCTTATAGAAATGTTTTAAAAGTTGAAGAATTAAGCCTAAAGGTTTTCAGTACAGTTTTTTTAAATCAAAATATAAATTAAATTATTTAATCTGAACAAATTAGGGCAGAGAAATATTTATAAATTTCTATTGGAAGTTCTAGGGACTTCAAAATTAGAAAAAAAAATGTAACGAGGAAAGTGAAACTTGGGTAGAATTAATTTATAATTTGTGATTGTCCGCGATTCTCTTACGGAAAAAGCTATTTCTTTTTTATCATTAAAAATTATTACATCTTGGCCTCGACCAAGATTTATTTAAGATATCGCTGGATTCAAAGTCAAATGAATGCGAGATAGTTTTTTCCGTACGATATGACCAGAAAACGACCCTTTCTGCGACCGAGATATGTGATGTAAATCGAATACTTCTTAGAATAAATGTTTATCGAAATTATGCGAAACCCCAACGCGCGATCATTGGTCCGAGCTGAATACCCAATTCGCATTTTCATAATGTTAAATTCGTTTTAACATTCAAAAATCTTGCGTTAGGGTATTCCGATTGTATTATTGAAATAAATAAAAGAATTGACGTTACGACTTGAAACTGGCTGTGAATTCTTTAACCTTGTCTGGCGAAGATGCGACGTCAAAATTTCCGAGTTTCATAAATTATACATTTAAGTTTAGATTTTACAACGCAAAAGTTATAAAAATGTCGAATTAAAAAATTGCAAAAGAAAAGGAAAATGAAGATTCGAAACACGATGGCCGGGACAAAAGTGACCCTGAGTGAAAGGTTTGTTCATTTTAATTCTAATCTTCCTTTGTAATTAAAATAACATTTAAAATGTCATCGTCATTAATCTTAGTCAAGTCGACGAAGAAGTGGAAAAGTCGAAATTTGAACCTCACCCAGAAGGTCCGGCGATAAGTTTAAAAATACAATCCAATCTGTCGAAAGAGAGACCACTGCGTGGAATTAATGTGGGCTCTGCTAAGACAGAGAAGAACGAAGACGAAAGGAGAAGTATTGTAAAAATTCCAGGGAGAACTAGTAACCAAGTTTTGGAAGGGATAGAAAACAAACTTGATAGTGCATGTAAAGTGGTTGCCAATGAAATGATAAATGATTATAACAGAAAAGCCAATAAAAATGTCTTAATTGCTGAGAAAAAACGTAGGTACCAAGTTAAAATAAATGTTCAATTTATATTGAATGGAAAACATAGTTGATAAAATGGTACTACGTGATGACTAGTGAAGTATCACTTCTATATATGTATAGTTAATAATTCATAACTATAAAGAGAAATGTTATAAAGTAGATACCAACGAAGGGTATCTCTATAATATATATAACTTATTAGATATATTGAATCCCAAAGAAGTTATACTTCTCTCTTGTGGTCCACAAAACACACCCAATTTTCTTACCCTAATATTGATAAATGATTTGACTATATTGGTTTAACCACAATGACCATACGACTACATCAATCTTACGTATTTTGTAGTAAAAATGAGTAAAAAACGTTGTTTTTTTGCATTCAGTATCAGACCACCTAAAACAACAACAAATCACAAGCATTCCTAGATGGTACCAAGAACTTTCCTACGAACAAGTAAATCAATCAATGTCTTAATTACAAATTAATTAATGCCTCAATTTATAAATATATTACACATCGATGGTAGACGATTAAACATTTTTATTTACATAGTTGGACTTTGTAATGGGTTTGGAAGATGCTATTCTGACTGATCAGTTGGATAATGTTACGTCACTCACTCACAAGTGTTTGAAAAATATTGGGATTGTATCCACCTTCGTTCGGATTCCCGCAAAAACAATATTTTCATTGCAAAGGAAAACAAAGTTCAATGCCGTTAATTTCCTTCGCGAAATTTATAAAACCATCACGGGGAATTATTTTGAAGACGAAGGCTACAGTTATTATTTGTTGTTAAATTAAATTACCAGCATTATGTGACTTCTACTGATCGTGACTTCTTTTGTTTTGCAGAAGATTCTTACAATTGCAACGAAAGACTCATAATGACGTCCATTGCTGCTTTAACTTTGGTAGAAGTTATCGACGAGTTGAACTATAGGTTATCTGTTAAAAGTCCCCAATTTCCACCTAAACGTAAGAAAACTTTTTATATTACTATCTCAGTTCATGTAGTATTCGTTGAATAGTTTATATTTGCATTATTTTCTTTATTCGTATGAAAAAGAAGACTTAATTTTGAGTCGTTTTCAGCGAGAGCACCAGAACCGGTAAAAATTGCCAAGAACCCTGATCCCTATAAAGAAGTTGTACCACAAACAGCAGATTTTCGAATCCATAGATCAAATATGAATAAATGGAGAAAGGAGGTCAAGGAAACTCCAAAACCAGAATTAATACAGATCCCAGTGCCAATAACAAAAAGTCTCAGTGAATATTGCATTGAAACTTCAAAGGATGTTGAGGGAGAATTTAAACAAATTAATGAGAAAAATATAAAGGAAGAGTTAGAAGAAAAGCAGGATACCACTGAAAGCATTATGTTGAAGAAAGAGCAGGAAACCACTGAAAGCATTACGTTGAAGAAAGAGCAGGAAACCACTGAAAGCATTACGTTGAAGAAAGAGCAGGAAACCACTGAAAGCATTACGTTGAAGAAAGAGCAGGAAACCACTGAAAGCATTACGTTGAAAAAAGAGCAGGAAAGCACTGAAAGCATTACGTTGAAAATAGAGAAAGGAAAACAAGTAGACAATTGTGATGATACTGTGTGGAAAGAAAAGAAATTGAAAGAATTCGTAAAAAGTATTTACATACCTCAAATGTAATATATTTTATAATTTTATATCCTTCTGTACGGTATAGTACTTTTTACTTGATGGTACAAAGAAGTTCCTTGTAGTAATATAATCTTGTGTAAAATTGGTAATGAAATAACAAATTCATGTTTTTTTTATTAGCTGTCCCTAAAAAGAGTAGTCAAAGAATAAACTTAACATCAAAGAACAAATTTCCCCCGGGTAGAAAAAATTTATCCCTAAACATGCAAGACTGGTTGAACCACTTTGACGAGGATTATAAAAGATATGAAAAAATGGCAGACAAGTTGATAAGTGAAGCAAAGAAGATTGCTCGTGTGATCGACCGTGTACCAGCATGCGATGGCTGTTGTGCTTCCAGACAAGAGGCGAAAAAATTGTCCGACAAGAACGGTGGGAGAAAAATTAATTTAATTGATGACATAGTAGTAGACAACGAACTTAAAGATACAAAGTAAGCTTCCCATTTTTATAAACAAAATTCTATTACAATGCTATTATCCCAAACCTTTTCCTTTCAGTCAATTAGTGGGATACACCACCAAAGTTTCATCTATTTCCTCGACTTCTGGAGAAACTATATCAACAGAATTTGAGGAAACAGTTCAAGACAGTTGTCCAATTATAACTAACATTGCTATCGACGATGAAACACCAGTGAAGAATATTTCTGGATTCTCATCTTACGAGAACAAAGAATTGTATAGTACTGGTCAATCAGATAAAAAGAAAATAAAAAATGTCCCACCTTGCGACTATTCGGTCAATAAAGGTTTAAAAACAAGAGTCGATGAAAGACAAGCAGCGAAAAAATTGGACAACAAGAACTGTGGAAGAAAAATTAATTTAATTGATGGCATAGTAGTAGACAACGAATTTAAAGATACAAAGTAAGCTTCCCATTTTTATGAACAAAATTCTAATACAATTCTATTATTCCAAACCTTTTCCTTTCAGTCAATTAGTGGGATACACCACCAAAGTTTCGTCTATTTCCTCGACTTCTGGAGAAACTATATCAACAGATTTTGAGGAAACAGTTCAAGACAGTTGTCCAATTATAACTAACATTGCTATCGACGATGAAACACCAGTGAAGAATATTTCTGGATTCTCATCTTACGAGAACAAAGAATTGTATAGTACTGGTCAATCAGATAAAAAGAAAATAAAAAATGTCCCACCTTGCGACTATTCGGTCAATAAATGTTTAAAAACAAGAGTCGATGAAAGACAAGCAGCGAACAAATTGGACAACAAGAACGGTGGAAGAAAAATTAATTTAATTGAAGGCATAGTAGTAGACAACGAACTTAAAAAGGCAAAGTAAGCTTCCCATTTTTATAAACAAAATTCTATTACAATTCTATTATTCCAAACCTTTTCCTTTCAGTCCAATAGTGGGATACACCACCATAGTTTCGTCCATTGCCCCGACTTCTGGAGAAACTATATCTACAGAATTTGTGGAAACAGTTCAAGACAGTTGTCCAATTATAGCTAACATTGCTATAGACGATGAAACACCAGTGAAGATTATTTCTGGATTCTCAACTTACGAGAACAAAGTATTGTGTAGTACTGGTCAACCAGATAAAAAGAAAATAAAAAATGTCCCACCTTGCGACTATTCGGTCAGTAAAGGTTTAAAAACAAGAGTCGATGAAAGCAAATGTAGAGATTGCATTGCTAAAAAGGACAGATTCGATGACGACAATCGATGCTCTGATTTCATATTTAAATGTAATGGAGAGACGAAGGTACCAGATGCATTAAGCTCCGACGATAACAAAGACTCGAATAGTGATTCATCCAGTATGGTAATAATGATTTTTATGATTTTATTATACAACATATAATCATTTGTATGATGAAGTTACTGTAGTTAAAGACTTTTTGATAATTAATTTATATTTAGTAATTTAATTGCATCCTTAATATACCTTAATATATTTAGGAAAATCAAATTTTATTACAGTTTTAATGTTATTTTGTGATAAATTATCGCTAGTACTTGTTTCAAATTAAATCCCCAATTATTTGTTAGGATTCAGACGATAGTATAATAATCCAGTCGAAATTTCGACCAGTTGAAGTAAGTAAAAGAATTTTACAATACCAAGAACTAATTCAATATTTTTACTTCTCCTTCAGGTTCAAAAGATTCCAAAATTGTCAGGAAAACCTAATTTAAGTATAATTAAAGAAGAACGAGAAAATGGATCACTTATTAAATTCCCAGCTAAGGTAAGTCCTATACGTAATCTTAGTCTTATTTTTTCCTCCAAAACTGTTATTAATAATTTAAATGGTACCATTAGACCTGTCATATGTCTGAGGATACGCCAAGTCTTGCTCAATCTTCAGATCTTAAATCATATAAAAATTGTCGAGAGATTAAAAATACAAGAAAGAAACTGGTGTTGGGTGGTAGTGGAGTCGCCATTCGAAAGGATAAAGATACTAACAATGTAGCAATATCAGTTCCTATTTTAGATGGATCAATAGCTTATTTAACTCCCATTCCAAGTCTATCTAACAGTGATAAGTACAGTCCTGCATACAAATTAAAAGAATCATTTAGTTTGTAAGTACTAATCTGGATACCTATATTGATTGAAAAAAAATAGAAGACATAAACAATTCTTATGAAATGTTACATAAAACAATATAACATTCAGATTTAATATATAAATTTTACCTAACTAGGACATGTGGGGAGAACAAAAAAGAACATGGAATAACTAATTTGGAACTGAAGAATTATTTTATGAAATCCAATGGCGGTTATACTTGCTCAACTGAAAGACCAAAGACTCTGGAAGTCAGAAAACCAGTTGACGAATGTAAATCCAAACTAAAACTTGTCAGGCAAAGGGAGGAGAAAGAGACAAGAGAGGAGAGAGAGCGGAGGTTGCAGTCTTACAAAAAGATCCCTTTTCTCAATATATCAGGAGTTCAAAAGTAAAGACAAGAATTCAATACAACTTCATTTTAGCTTTCGTCTTTCATTTCCAAAATATATACTATAAATAGGTAGTTTGAACTTACGATTTTTGATTCCTCAGACGTGTAGTGGTTGAGTCCAAGCCGGTAGTATCGGGGGTAACAGAAATTGTAAAACCCGATGGAAATGTAGAAATGAAATTTTGCATAGCTGGTACCACTGATGTTACAAGGACAGAGTCTTCAGTGCAAATTGTGTCTGGTGTTAGTTTACATACGCCTTATGAAACTCCTACTGGAAGTGTCAAGTCACTTGGTGCAAGTATTAATAAGAAGCAGTGTTTATCACGTGACACAGATTCTACTCGTGAAGTTGTATCATTGAGCATTGCTTCTAGAAACATAGAGGACAATGATACAGCTGTGCCACCAATATCCAAATCTACAGTAGCTTTGAAGCAACAGAAGAATAGAAATTCTGAAAAAACCAATTTAAGTAAATTAGAAAAGAAGAAGAATTCTAGAATAATAAAAAAAGAAGCATCAACTGTTAAACAAGAAGAAATTTATGATGAAATTAAAAAGGAAAAAGAAGTATCTGAGGATAAGATAGAAATGCTCGATGTTAAACCAGAATTAGATGATGAAACCATTTTGAAGGTTTACCAAAAGTGTTAAATGTTTGTCCAATAATTTGTAACAATAATTCATTGACGTATGTATCTTTTATAATTATTTTACAGAAGGAACTTGAATTGTTAAAGAAGGAAGGTTATGTTTTCGCTATGTTACCTGAATGTGATAAGATACCACAATTAAGAATTTGGATGATGCGCAGGAAGGGGGTTTATTTTTCAGAAAAGGACAAAGGTGAGGAGAACAAAACAAATTTTTGTTTATCAACTTGCTTATCGAACATAAATCAATACTTTAATTACATTGAAATATGTTGTAGAGAAAATAATGGCATGTGTATTAATGAAGTGGACGAACATAAACGACACAATTTTAAAGAATGTAAAAGCACGACGTTTGAGTATGTCAAAGAAGGAAATGGCAACAATTTCTTATAATCGAGCAAAAGAAATGAAAAATCTGGTTAGTTAAATACGTGATTGATTTATAAATAATCATAAATATATAATTATTAACATAATACTTCATTTAATTATAAATAATCAATTTATTAATCATCATAAATAATTTTTTTGGTTAATTTTTGAAATTTATTTAATTGGAATATTCATTGTTTAAATTTGTTTGAAGAGTACTATATTATTTTATAAAAGTATGAAAATAAAATATAATAAATGTTTTCATTTCCAGATCAATTCTACGAAAGCTTTGTTTTATAGTCAAGTACGTCAGGAAAGAGTCGAGAGGTCCAGATTATATTGGAATATATTTGAATTTATTAGATTTCCAATCAAAAGATTTAAGCAAATCTATTTCACTTATTTACCGGGATCTGAAAGAGATGGATACGTATTTAAACCGTGGTCTCATTGATTGACAAAGATAAAAACTAAAATCAGTATTATTTGTTACAGAATGTAATAAAAACAGTAAAATTATTGGCCAAAATGTCTATGTAATAAACATGTATATTATAATATATTAATTTGCAATAAATTTATTTTCAATAATTTCAATAATTCAACAAATATTTCAATAATTTCAATAATTATTTGTTACATGACGAATCTATATCTTAGATACAAAAAAATCTATTTGATTTTAGGATAAATAGACGTCTATTTGATGCAAATATTAATTTGAGGTTATGTTCGGTCTGAACGTTTTAGGGACAAGTGTAATTGTAAGCCAATGATATAATTGGGCTACAAATTCTTTTTATACAAATGGGATATCGCTTTATAATGCAGTTGCAAAATAAAAACATATTTTTATTTTCACTATACATACCCTATCAGAACAAAAAGTTTTAAGAACGTTTTAAAAACGTACAAGGTTCTTAAAACGTTCTAGAAACGTTATTTGGTTTGTAAAACGTTTTAAAAACGTTCGAAACCTTCTGTTCTGATGGGGTATGCATTGTAACATATATAAAAATAATATAATTCCAATAATTACATGCGAGCTTGAGTCTCGTAATTTACCGAAACAGCCAATATTTTAGAATAATCCCGTAAAAAACAAGGTATTTTATAAATTAGTCAAATAAAAAGGTTAAAAACAAAAATTCTTACTTTTCAAATAACCGTATTCACCTTCCTCCCCAAACGACCTATAAAAACGAACAATTCCAATATCTTCCTATAAGGTCTCATAAACAACAAGACAATAGAAAGTACACGATTTAAACCTTTAAACAAACTCAATTTACTATTTCGATAGAAACGCGCGGTTAAAAGAACGCGGAAAAAAGCGCGCGCGCGAACGATACATCTTTCGGCCGAGAAACAACCGCGCGTGCGCAGTCACGATTCGACGCGCCTTTTCAGTGGCGCCAATCGTGGAACTCGCGCACGCGCACCGCCCCGCGGCCGCGCATATCCCATCGTACTCGGCGGCGCTGTGGTTCCCCTGGCGAGCACGGACAGACCAGAGTGGTGTAATGCGTCGGGCGTGCTCGAGAAGCGGATTCCCCGAGCCAGTGTCCTGATAATGCGATAGTCGTTCGTGTGCACGCGCTTGACCGATCGTCGCGAGCCCGCCGACCGTGCCGCCGAAGCGCGACGTTTGCCGAGTTCGCGCGACCGTACGACGATACGCGTCGGGCAAAATGTCCGACTAACGAAAGACCGCGAAGTCACGCGTTTTTCGCCCTGCGTGATGACGCAAATCCGACAGCAGTGAACGCTCGAGTTGCGAGCCCCCGAAAGTCGGACCATGGAGTCCATCCGGAAGTGGTTCTACAGACCGAAGGTGCGCTTTTCGCCCGTATCCTTTTCTCTCCCCCCCTCTCACCCCTTTGCCCCTCATACGTTGACATACCCGCTGTCATTGTTTTCGTCAAGTTGCGTAATTGACAACGATAACATAGATGTGTTTATTTACTACGATTACCAATCGTGTTAACGATCGAGTTATGGGACGAAAAATTTTTTTTCTTTTTCATTTCGAGATCCAATGATTGTGTTACTTTGGGGGAAATCCTTTTAATTCTGATATCGACGGTTGACTATTGTCGTATATAAGTCAAAGTAATTAAAATTAAGTATGCATTATGTTTTGTTTGTGTGGTCTACTAAGATACTGATATTTCATTAAATTTTACCCTTTTTTTTCGACTTTAAAGAAATTCAAAAATGTTTAATTCGTTCTTTTTTCTTTTTTTTTTCTTTGTTTTTTTCTTTCTTTTGTTAATGTTTTATTAGTCTACGTGACTAAAATGCCATTGACTGTTCACTTTTTGTTTTACAACGCAATGTTTACAGGTGTTGAAATTGTTGGAAAAGTATGTCTGGGAATTAAAAGTATAATGTACTCGTTTTAACGTGTATTCCGCGGTGTAAATAAACGAGTACGGATTCTTATCGACAGTGCGAAGAACAAATTCGACGTGAAAGTTTTTGAGAGAAAGTATCTGCGAGGATCACACGTGACCACAACCGCAAATACTGGTAGTCCGTTTCTTTGTTTTGACATATGTCAGATCCGTGTCGCTCTTGGATACTCCTTGGCCGCGTCTGAACGCGCCCCTTCGCTAAACTCTTCCGCGGGAACGTTCAAATGCACACTTTTAGTTACGTTTTGCGTTTGTTGTGATATGAAATGGAAACACGGGAAAATTATAATAATTCTGACCTTAAAATGTAAAAAGATTAAGTGTGATTTAGTTTCGATGCTCTTTTCTTAAGTAATATCAATTTTTTATGCTTTTTTTAAATTTATGGCACACATTTGTCAACCACTGGTGACATTGAAAGTGAGGTTATGATCGATACATTCATCCTTGGCTTTTTCTGCGTATTTATGCCCTCGTCTCGTTGTTCTTTTCAAGATAGTCAAATTCATACTTTCCCCAGATAGAATCACGTTAGAATTCATTTATAATTGATATTTTATATCACTATTAATATATAAAGTATCGCTTAATATGTGCCCATTATAGATTATATAAATAATAATTTTGTATTTATATAAGTTATAATACATTAATTGTTAATTGTGTACTTGTCATCCACCTTCCTCCAACTTAAACTTAACTATTAACTATGTAATACCTATGAAAAGATTTTTACACCATACTGTGCACATGTATAAAAAAAAACATGAACATGAACAGGTCCTAGAATCTTGCATACTCTTCACTTTGACTGCTCAGTTAACACTGTTATTAAGCATTAGAAATTAAACAATGCGATAAAGTTTCACTATCTTAATTGAATCACACTTAATGCTACACAATTATTGGTCCAATTAGGGAAATGCATATTGATTTAATAATTATACTGTTTTTAATGCAAGTTTCACCAGTAAACATTGGTACATTTTTTGGTATTCATATATTTCTGTTTAGATTCAATATACAGAATGTATAAAAATAAATAAAAATATACAAGCTCCCTTTCACAAATATATAATTAATTTTAAGTTCAAATCTAAAATGTGGAAGACCTTAAATCATCGACTTTTTTTTTCTATGCTTTATTTATTTTTCATTGCTTTGATTTTGCAATTAAATCAAACGTTACGATTTCACGTTCTAGTAATTTGTTGCTGTTAAATTTGTCTTGTTTGCAGACAGACATGAGCTACTTTGACATTTATACATATGACTGGACTTTTTGTACGCTCATTTTTTATAATAAATAAATACAAAATAAGTGAGTCATTTTTTTTTCTTCGTGATTGTTCGACAATTTTTGATTTTTCGATAAGGTCGATGAATAAATGTATTTTTTTCCCAGATATCATCGAGTGTTTTAAAATAAAACGCATTTTAAAGTAACACACAAAGCTTCGCGATATCAAATTTGTTATTTAATCATTTATATCGTGACATTTAACCCCACTCTAGTAATACAGGGTGGAATAAAAATCTTAATATATATAATTAAATATAAATCAAAATGTATTTCCTATTTATTTGTATTATTGCCTATTACTGGGTAAAATTAACAAGTAAACGTAGACGAAGCGTGGAATTTTATAAAGAAAAAAAAATGTCCAACAGGTCGCACGCCTCGTTTACTTTTAAAATGATGAAGAAAAAAAATAAATAAAATGTTGCGCAAAAGTAAAAATAAGAAGTCGATTCGTTTCATCCAAAAGGAATTGTCATAATGTGAATTCACTGAATAGTCAATTGCGTTTGACCTTCATTGTTCGCGTGTTATTTACTTTTTATGTTTATTCATCTTTCTTATTATTTCTTTATGTTACACGTTGCTCCATTTGCATTCGCTGTAATCTCGTTCTTATTTTTAATTTTTGGTAATTATTTCGTCAAACTTTTGTATATTAATTAATACGTTTTCTCGAGTTGCAATTTTAACATGATATTAAGCACGTATATTATTATTTTTGTTATATCTCGCCAACAAAAAAGGAATCGTATAAAAAACTTAACAATGAAATTAGTTTATTTCATAAAATAATATGAAATAATCTAATTGTTGAATTAGTTGTAAAGAAAAGTAATTATGTTTTCTAATTTTGTCTATTTATATTCATATTTATATTTGTATTTATATTATATTATATTATGTATATAAATATTAATTATATTTTAATAATTAATATATAATAATAAATTAATATATTATTTATTTTATATAATTAATATAATAAATGAACTAATAAATATAAATTAAATATCTATTATATTAAAAAAAATTAAATATATATATTAAAAAAAATGATCATTCTACACAGCGTGTACCTATATTTTTTTTTTTTAAAAGTCACCTTATCAATTAAATATTCAGCCAATCAATTTATTGATATTACTCGAATTTAAGAATAACAAATTCGCAAGCTCGCCGTGCACAAAACCATTGGCAATTGATTCATTGATTTCGAACATAAAAAAAACATGTGTACTAATTTGTTCTGCTTGTAAAAGAATTCACCTTTCGTACAATAACAGCTTGGATTTCGTGCGATTACACTTATTAGAGCGATAAGTTAAACAAAAATTTGTTTTCTGCTAATTCACTTGTAAACTTTACATGCTTGACTTTGACCTCGAGATTTATGATGTTAAATTACCTTTCAAAAAAAAAAAAAAAGATGCAAGATTCATCGATTGTACACTTTAAACAAAGTTTTATGTACTTCCATTTCATTTTAAGACTTACAAATAATGATAATTTGATTTTATTTATGTTTCAAGATTAATTTCCACTTTACATCAAGTTCATTGAATCGAAACTGAACTAATTTTAATGGTTTAATCATTTAAATTTGAAAGATTCGTATGTTTTGTTTAAATAAAATTCCGTAATGCGTTGAAATATCGCGAGTTAAATTGATTAAAACCGGACACAAGTGAATTATTATTAATATTCTGATCGTATTTAATCTCAAAGAGGAAAATTACGTCGAGTATATCAAGCAGATAAACTAATGCGCGTACGATTGGAAATTTTCACGTTTATCAAACAAGAAACTAAATAATAATAATAAAAAAATAATAAGTAAAAAGAAATTTTTTGATATCTCGACAATGACTGATCGATTACGCCGGTTCGCAAAGATATTCCTTTTTATTTATCGCATTATTCTTTCATGCCAACTTTTGTTATTTTATTTTTAGTAAGGCACGTCTTAGTAGGGGATGGTCAGTGCAAAATATTATCGGTTCAATATTATAGTTCTATTATTGGGATCGAGAAAAAGTATTTATTTCAATTAAATAACTTTAATAAGATGAGAAAATGGGAGTGACGCTAAAATGGGACGAGTTTAATTTAATCATACATGTTTACTATTTATATATACAAGACTAAACTAATCTCAAATCGCTATCTTTCCATTTCATAGAATGTTCAAAAATTAACCACTCTACGAGTTATTTCTATTTCTGACTTGGTGATAATAATGATATTAATTAATCGGATTATGACAAATCTTTATGATGGGGGCAAAAAATGGGAAATAAATTGAACCGGTTTAACGATAGGAGAATTTTTTTTAATATCAAAGGAGTCAAAATCAGTTTTGTTGTTTGCGATGTTGAAATCGACGTTATCATCCGAAATTAGTGGCGAAGGCAATCTGTGAGCAAATAACCGTGAATCACTGATACACTTTCTAAACATTGTCGACTTCACTTCCGCGCTAAGTGAAACAATAACTGTACCAGCAAAAAGAAAAAAAAAATAAAGAAAAAAAAAGGACAACAGACGTAAATTGCTTTTCATAATCATAAATAAATCTTTCAAGGGCGCCTTCTGCCAATTTACCGTAATTGTCCTGTTTTTCCCCCCCCCCCCCTCTCTTCCCCCCCTCTACATCTGAAAAGTATATTTTAATAACAATTTCCCAACGTATTCATTATCCACCTGGGAGAGAGGCGTGATTTTTTCAGAAGGATACTCGAATTAGTCGCGGAGGCTAGAAACATTAATGAAATTATTTATAAATAAAATGGGGGTAAAAAAATTCGAGGCAAGATTACGTGAACTGTCTTGTGCGACTTGAGATTAGATTACGAAAAGAGGACTTTGTTTCATTGCGTGTGGTAAAAATGGAAGGAGATTTCATTTTTGTCCTAATTTTATATATTTGTAAATTGTATAGTTGAGCTAATTGGAGAATTTTATTGAAATAGCTTTGAATGGAGAGTTGTTAATGAATAAAAGCAAATTAAGTAGATATAACAAGGAATTAAAGTTTAAATAATAACTTAGAAATTAGAGGGAAAATGTAGTTTTCTTTCAATTCCTTTATTGGAGTATATAATTACATCCCAATCACTTATCAAACCTATAACATCATTAGAACGAGAGAATATTCAAATAATATTCTATGGATATTCTTATGGTGGAGTTAAAATGAATATTCCAGGAATATACCAAGACACCATAAGAATATTCTTGGAAAATTTGATCATCATAAGAGATATAACAATAATTCATTTGAAAATAAACAAATGTTATCAGATTCATTCGAACAATCTTATTTTTGAAATTGACCATCTTCTATTTATATTGCAGAAGGATGACACGAGTTTGCTGGCTCAATTTTTCTACGCCGACGAGTCCCTGAACGCCGTGGCGTGCGAGTTGGATTCCTTTGACGGTCGCCAGGAGCCAGAAAGATGTACCAGTCTGGTGAACCAGCTGCGACACTGCCAGGACAAGGTTCTGACCATCTGCAACCAGATCATGGACGAATTGATCCCGGATAGCCGGGCGAACCGTGATTTCCGGGTCAAGTTTCCGGATGACGTCATGCAGGAGAATCTGGCCGGACAGCTTTGGTTCGGCGCCGAGTGTCTGGCCGCTGGTTCGTCGATCATGAATCGTGAAGCCGAGAGCTCTGCCATGCGCCCTTTGGCGAAGGCTCTTACCAAATCTCTAGAGACTGTTAGAAATTTGTTAAGGGAGCACGCCTTAAAGGGCCAGATGAACTTAAAAGTGGGTACCTTTTCATAAATTAAATGATAAAATAGGATTAAAACTCAAAGGCAGAAAGATATCGAATCATTCGTTACATTAAATTATCATTAAATGATACTTTGGGTATTGATTTGTTTTCAATTTTTGTGCTTGAATTTGTATTGGGTATGATAATTATTCTTGGTTAATTTATTTTCAGGCCCAAAATCCTCTGGAACCATCCTTAGAGAAACTGATAGAATCCCTGAAAATCTTTGACCGTTTGTTTGCGGACTTTGAGCTGTGTTATGTTGGCGCAATGGTACCTGTTAAGTCAACGAAGGAGTACGAACAGCAGGAGCTCGTGTGCGTTTTGTTTTCGGAAACGTTACAACGAGCACTCGAGGCCGGGCTACTGAGTCAAGCCGACGTCGACAATTACGAACCAGCTCTGATGTTCACAATCCCGCGGCTCGCAATAGTTTCTGGTCTGTTGGCGCCACCTGGTGGTCCACTTTGCCTCAATTCACCTGACACGATCAGTGAGATGTTTCGGCCGTTTCGGGTGGGTTTATGATTTAACTTCTAGGTCAACAAGACTTGTTGCTTTCCTAACAAACCATTTTTCAATTCTTTAAATTTCTTTTCACCCTATATTGTTAATAATAAAAATTAATTGATGCTTTTGCAGACACTTCTGTTAAAAATACGCGAGTTACTCTGGACGCTAAATAATCACGAACTTTATATGCTGGAAAAACTGCTCTGCTCGAACGAGGAACCTTCCTCCTCCCTAACGCAGTCTAACAGTCGCTGTCAAGAAGTTCCCGACCTCGAAGAGTTTGTGCACAACTTCTACTCCGGATACCCCAATTGCAAGGACTTCATCGCCGATTTCTACACCGTGACCCGAAACACCGGTGCCAACATGGACGAGATTGCTAATGACGCAATTGAAGACCTTGATCGACAACTACCGATCCATGGGCAGGAACAAAGAGCCACCTTAGACAACGATTCGCCCAACCTTGACTCGGATATAAACCGTGTCCTGGGACAACAGACTGACGATCCTGTATCCATACAACAAACCCAATACCTTCTGAACCAAGTGTCGCACGAGAACAGCACCATTTCTGAACGCGAGATCCATATCGAGGATTCCCTGCCCGATCTGGACTCAAAGAAGCTCATATCTCAAGCGAATCGGACGTTGTCCCACTTGCTGTTAGATGGCGACTGTCAAAATGAAATCTCGGAACAAACCGACTCCGGCATCTGCACGGTCATTTCCTCCGAAAACACAAGTCTCTACGACAAGAGTCCAGAGGAGAAGAAAAGTTTCGAAAACGAGATCCCCGGAGACGACGATATTCAAGAAAATACAAGTTATTCCTGTTCAAATGTCAATTCTCCTAGGAGGAAAGATTCCATCGTATCCGAAAGTTCGTGCGTTTGCAGTTCGAGGTCCACAAAGGTCCCGAAAAATTCATCGGGAATTTCCTCGAATTTGAACGGCTCTAACGAAGAATTTGTTGGGGTGGCTTACGGGAATGGTCAGATTTCGGTTTGCGATGGTAACCAGAGTGGCTTTCAGATAGGCTATTCGGAAAACTGGGAAAATTTGAATCTGAACATTGAATCGGGTACCTCGCATAAGGAGTTTTGGGGTGACCTGAAGTGTGAAAACTGCCCGTCGACTTCCAGGAGTAATGTAGAGGCCATTGGCAGTAGGATTGAAGTATTAGCGCAGGAGAAAATGAAAGCCAAGAAGGCCAAGGAGGAGAAGCACAGGAAGAGGTATCAGAGGAAGGAGAGAAGAGGCAATAGGACTGGGGAAGACATGAGAAGACCTGTGCCTTATTGGTACGTATTTTATTTCACTCCCTATATCTCAGACAATACAAATGTCTTCATCTTATTATTAATTCTTTATTGTTTCTCTCCTTATTAATTTTTTTTCTTCGAAACTACTTCTTCCGAATTATTTTCAAACTATTAACGGAGGATAGTTAATGATTCTTTTATGTTGACTAAATTATTAAATAGCTGAATATGATGATTTCAGTGTGCCGAGCACCGAGAGTTCTCGGTCGAATTCAACAGACCGCTGCCTGAACGCGCGACTCGCAAGCTTTGGCGCGAGTCTGCATCCTAGTCAGAACACCCGGCAGATGCCGAATTTTGGTAGCCACAGTCCGCACGCGAGTCCGCGGCTTCAACACTTCGAGATACGAAATTCTGGCTCGGTTTCCGCGCGTCAAACCAACGGATTTAACCAAAGATTACACCGCAACTACTCACCCCAAAATCGTAAACTGCTTGATCATCGACGGTCAAGGTAAAATTATCAAGTATCACCGTCTAAAAATATCCTCTTTCAATTTATTTTCCTCCATATAGTAACTATTTATTTATCAGCAGATATCCGAATTGTAATTAGAATTGTTCTGATTTACTTCTTTTTCCTTATAGGAATAGGTAATAATCGTCGGAATTTAATATCTTTCAGATACGAACAAATTGCTAAATTGAAGAGAAGAGACACGGATAAGAAGCACGAGAAGAGTTCGAGCGGTGCGAAGTCCCGGAAAACGAACGTTCGTAACAGCCACGACCTGAATGATGGTCTTGGTCCTAGGACTGACAAGAGCGGTATCATTGTGACGGACAGCGCCATGTCCGAACAATGTCAGCCAGCGGCTCTGTCAGCAACGCAAGCCTTGGAAGGGACTATCGCTGAAACGAGCTCGAGTAATTCGAGTATCTACGATTCCAGTTCGGAGACCAGTGAATTTCAGAGTGACTGCCAGGACGACGAAGAGATTGCTCTTGCCATGCAGGCGGCGGAAATTGCTAATAGAAATCAAATTAGAGCGAAATTTAGGTACATTGCGTAACAATCTATAGTATTACTTTTTATCTAAAACTGTGGAAATTTATATTTTAATTTTAATATAGTTATTGAATTAATTATCGGTGGTTGATTTCAGATCGTCCGAAGATTTGGTGCATCGTTTATTTGTATGCATTGCGGGGGTCGCCGATCAATTGCAGACAAATTTTGCGTCGGATCTGCGCAACATCTTAAAGTGTGTGTTTTTAATGAATAGCAGTCAGGCAGTTGAGGAAGAAGAGCAAACCAAGAACACAAATGAAAGCAACACGGGCACATATACCGAGCCAGAAAATGGTTCACCCGAGCCTTTGGAAGCGGATAACCAAGAAAACACGGTGCATAACGATGAGAATGTTGAAGAAAGTCCAAGGAATATTATTGAAGAAAGAAGTAAGTGTTTAGTAAATTGGATAATAAAAACATATCTCAAAAAACAAATCCTCAAAACACATTGGGAGCGTTTTTGTTAACTGTCTGAACTTCAGAATCTGAAGCAAAAAAAAACATTGTAATCTAAAAAATAATACTAAATCTTTAATAATCTAAATTAATAACCGTTGATTATTGATGAATTGTTATTTAATTATGAACTATGAATAATTTTACGACCATATTTTTTATAAAAAAATTATATCCAATAACTGGAACTTTACTTTTTTTTTACGAATGGATTTTATTATTTTCAAGGGTTTAAATTTGCGCGCCTTAACAATTCCTCGCATTACGAGAGAAGTAATTTCATTCATACAAAACGCAGTGAAACGATTTACAACGTAGTTGAAATCGATTCGTACATCGAGTTATCTCGATCTTAGTCTACGTCATTGTCTTTGTTCATAAAATTGTGTACTGTTTAGAATACTTGATTTATTAGTACTTTCTCTTTCTGGTATCAAACGTTTTAATTACATTTTGCGGTATTCTGTTAATCAGTAAGTAGTTATCCGGCATATTTTTGTTATTTTAATATTTATTAATCAATTGATAAATTAATCGCTTTCAATAAAACAAATTTCAAGGTTATCAAAGTTTATAATATAGAATGATTGGTGTTCGTTTTTGTACTTTATTTTAATTTACTGAAAATATTACTGAATTTGCAATTTTTGTTGTTAAGAAAGCAGTAAAATAAATTGAATATACAACTAAGACACACGTTTGAAATATGAACTTTCAGTTTTATTTTGCTTGTTATTATCATTATTAATCCATTGTTCATTTTCTTTCAGATAGATTATTGGAGTATAAGAAATGTTTTTATTTTTTTTTTTCATTACTTTTTACAAGTAAAAATACTTATTTATGTTTAGAAAATACACTGAGAAAAATTATATAATAAAACTTACTATATTATTTAATAAGCCATATAATTTATTATATTATTTGATAAATTGTAACATATATGCACACCCGTCCGCCAGTTACTATACAGTTTTTCTCAGTGTAAGTAACTTTTTCATAGTAAAAGAAGTGCTTCATATTGAACATCTGATTTAAAAACTAAATCTGTTACAAGTTTGTTAAACTAAATCATAATTTCTGTCAATTATGGGAATCATTGTGTTTCAGATATATATCTATCTTTCAGTAACAATTAATACAATAAATTAATTTTTAATCATTTATACCGAGGAATTAATTTAATTGTTTGGATTTCAGCGTCGCCCGAAACGGAGCGCGGAGAGGAATGCGTGGAGCGGGCGCCCGCTTGGATTCCGGACACCGATGCGCCCCGCTGCATGGCTTGTCAAGCCGGCTTCACGGTGGTGCGTCGGCGCCACCACTGTCGCAACTGCGGCAAGGTATTTTGCGGACGGTGTAGCAGCAACAACGTCCCGCTGCCGCGCTACGGCCACACGAAACCCGTTCGCGTGTGCAACCGATGCTTCTTGTATCAGGTGACGCCTTTCACCGTGTCCCAGCTGCCGCAGACGACCAGCTGAAGAATCCCCCATTTTTATTATCGCACGGTAAACGCAGCGACGCCCGTTTTCTCGCCCCGAGAACAATATTAATCAATGTAAATAACCGAACTTTTGTTGTCATCTAGGGAGTTGCAGTTGTTGATTTGATTCGAGACCTTTTGACTGCACGCGAAGCATGAGATTGTCATTTTGTGACTTTGGCGCGTTTTAAACGTCATTTTATACTACAAAGGGAATTATATTCATTGAATTATACATAAAGGTCGTTAATGAATTAACTAAAATATATCGTTGACTTCGTGATGATTAAATAATGATCATTTGACATTGTACTTTTTATTATACCGTAAGACAAAGGGCAATCATTTTATGGTTTGTGAGAAATTGTCATCATTATATGATGTTAAAGGGAATTATTTAGATTGAAATGATTAGTTAAGAACGACTGTTATTTTAAGGACTCGATAATGTTTTTTTTAACTTCATGGTAATTATATGATGATGTAATTTTGCAGTTTGCAAGGTATCATCATTGTATAATGAAAGGTGGAAATATATACTAAATGGCCCATAAAATAATAGCTTATCGTAGCTCTCTGAGAAGTGCTTTGAACGGAGCAAAGATAAGCAACTCATTATTAACCATAAAAATGATTCATACATAGTGATCAAAAAAGTTAATTCGTTTTAACATTTATTGAGTCGTGAGAATCGTTTTAACAACATACGATGTAACATCGTTCAATTATTCAGCATTGATTATTATTAATAATCAATGGATAATGACAGGATAGTTCTCACTTACTGCCTCATAAGAAATAAAAAAAAAGAAGTATAAAAGATGAATTTTCTGATTTGTGAAAAATTATCAAATGACTCTGTATAATTGTGTATTCAATTTGATATATAAAGACTAACGATTACGTAATAATTATCATTATCATTGTACATCAATGGAAATGATAATTGATTTGGGTTTGTAATTACAATTACTCATCTATGTATGTTTAATGATTATTAAACATTATAATAAGTTGATTTGTATTGCATTGTAGGTGTTTAGTCAAAAATGATAATCAAATAATTGCAATGGATATTAGACGTCAATCAGCGACTAAATTCCCTTATTGACACGACCACTTATTTAACAATATCGACGATCAATTTCGTCTGGCGATTATTGTTTTATTTCTATTTCATTGTAATACACTGTTTTACGCATGTATTCTTTTGTATCTGTACATTTGTAACCGATGATTATACACACATTCCAAACTGCGAGGATTATTATGTCCTGTTCATTACTTTTATTATTATTTTGATTTACTGAGATGTACATATTAAATGTTTGGTAAAGACACATGGAGCTTTTTCATTTTATTTCTCTTATTTCTCTGCACCTAAATATTTCTTTTTCTTATTTTCAATACCTGGACAACGTTGATGAACACAATGTTCTCACTGTGATATCACAGAAACTGTGTCTATATTGTGTTACAATTGTGATATTTCTGCGATATCACAGTGATAATGTCCGGATATTTATTTATTAATTATTAGTTGGTAGCATACATGGGACAATCAAGAAGAAAAGTTCATATAAAGAGCTTATTCACACTCGCTTAAAAGCTGAAATTGAATTCTTAATTATCTAATAGCTTTTTTAAGTGCATACATATATACTTAAAAGAAGAAAATTATTTTAAAAATAAGTAAATATTCATATAAAAATCATTTAAGTATTCATGTGCATAAAGAAATTAAAAATTATTTTTAGACCAAGACTACGTGAAGTAAAGTTTAACTTTACTTTGAAGTGAGTGTAAATTTTTCATGAAGTTCCGTATGTGCTACCAAGGATTTCTTATTCTTCTTTTTTTTGCCACTTACTTATTGACACGTTTAATGCGACCACCGATATTGCGATACGCTTTCTTGTAATATGCGATTGCGAACAAAACTGCCCGCACCGAATACTTCCTGAACGGAGTGCCAAAATGAAAGATTGCAATTCAGACTGCAAAAGTTTAGTTTTAGGTTTAGGGCATTTGTAATTCTTAAGCAGAATTTGTACTCGAGTGGATTTATGAACAATACTTATATTTATTTGATTTATGGAATTTTAATTAATCTTAAATGATATATATTATTCTGTTTTAATTCGTTGGTTAATATAAACATTATTTATGTTTTTATATGAGTACAGCACGATATATTTAATTTCAATAAAACTTATTAATACTTATAAATTTGACATTATAAATGCTAGTTTTATAAACTTATTATTTTAGAAATGAAATACATTATATTGTCATGAATCCACTTTCTTTTACTAATTCGACTTTCGTGATTTCGCTCCCCAGTAGCTGAAACTTGACTATTACTCTTTAAACTGTCTTTTCATCCATTCAACAATTAAAGAAAATATATTTAATTGTGAGATGGTCGAAAACACAATTCAAAAAACTGTAGTCAAATTTTCGGCTGCAGGGTTGTAAATATTGAGTATTGAAAAATATCCAAATCAACTGATGTGCATTTTGGATATAAAATAAGACTGTTTGAACATATTGTAGAGGTTCATACAATTAGAGTGGAATAATATATAAATTTCGTGTTGTAAGTCCTTTTTCATACTTAGCTGGTTGAGATGTTACAGTGATTGTAGACCACGATTGTACATGGTACACAAGGCGAACTTTTCACATAGATTCAGTTGAAATTGGAAACCTAAAAATGTTAAATATTAATATTCATTAAATTAGTTGTAATTTATCAATATTTTCAAGTATATAGATCAAATTTTATGCTTGACTGACAAAATGTATATGCCACATAAGATCTACTATATTTAAATGTAAAAATCTTATGTAAAACTTAGAAATTTACTTCTTAACCATTAAACATTTACTTCTGTTTATCAGACTTGATATGCTGTTTCAGAAGAATTCAAGGTCAACTTACATCAGTCAAGACATAATGAAATCTGCACCAGAATTCACACTAAGTTTACTTTCCTGGGGAGATGTTTGCAAGTAGAAAAAATTTGTTCAATTGTGGTGCCAATAAATAACTCAACTCGATCGATGTAACAACTCATCAAACTGTAAATAAAAGCGCCATCAAAAGAAAAGAAAAAAAAAGTTGTCGTATAAAAATCAATCAAATTTCGAATATGTATTTGCATAGTCGATTCGATTCCAAGTGAATCGCATTGTTATAAGAGGTCGTCAAAGACGTTAGAGCCTCAGCTTCGATTAATCTTGACATCGTCAAACGATACCAAGACTGCGAATTTGGAACCGAGAGAAAAACGAGAAATGGAACGGGGATTAGTGGAGAAAATTATTAGAAACGATAAAAGTAAAACTTGAATAAATCATTGAATTGAACAGACACTTCTAAATGTTGTTTGTGTTACACGTTACCGAGTGTGTTTTAACACGTTTCAATGAGTAAATTTCAAAGGGTTTGTTGTATAAAACTTGACTTTTCAAAAAAATTATGAGAGAGGGGATCATTGGTTTTCTTTTAGCTTTTTAAATAATGCAAAAAGTAATTTGCCTTAGAAGTTTGCTGTATGTTTTGGCTGTATGCTTCGATACTTCAGAGCGTTTAAAAAAAATGGACGTTTCTTGCATTGAACTATTTTCGTGATGAATGTGGTTGTAAAAAGAAGAGAAAAAGTGAGAGCGCTTTTTAAATGTGTATTTTAAAGAAAGACTGTTCAGTGTCTAGACTTGTTTTCGCGAACGATATTCATCTTATTAAAGGATGAATTGAAGATCAGTCATGGATGATCTTTGATCTGATGAAGAAGAAAATTTCAGAATATGACTCTCGAGTGATCGAAAAAAATGGATCTGTGACGATAAATTAAAAGCGATCATTCGTGATTGAGGGCGATTGTGATCAATTAATCATTGGTTATTTAGGATGATCTAATTAATGATCTTATCTTAAATGTTGATAAGATTTGATCATTGATAAATAGATCATGGATATATTCTTAAGTGCACTGTAAATTTTAATTTATAAAATATTGTAGAAATACTTATCAATAATTATTAAATTTTAATTCATAAATTTTTAATGCTCTTTTCGTGGATCAATAGATTATCAATTGAAGTTTTGTTAAACATTAAGTATTAATGATATAAAATATATAATGATTATGATTTAATAATTGTATTGATTCTAATTTTAATTATTTTTCTTTTCTTCAATAATTTTAGTACAATGTCTTTTTTCAATATATTTTTTAAATATTTCTATATATTAATGTTACTAGCAGATTGTTTAAAACTTTGTTTCATTCATTTTCAGCACATTTCAATAAATTATTTTCACTAGGGTATTTCTAGTTTTATTTAAAATTCAAAGCAAGGAGAATTAAACCCCTTTCAAGCTGCTGAAAAAATTGTGTCCTTTATTTAAATTGATATATACATACATATTGCCACGGATCGCTTCTTCCATTGTAACATTCGTTCAATTCCTAAACTATCGGTATAATTCCCTTTTTATATATATATATATATATATATATATGGATGTGAAACGTATATTTTGGAGGACCTCAAAAGATAAGTGTAGTATGTTTTGAAGATCTTGAAACAGTCATTTTGTAGTAATACAATTTTCAGGAGTGTAACTTGTAGATCAGTTTGAGGGTGTGTCCTTGAAATATACGTTTCATGAATCTGTATATGTAAATGTATATATATACATGTATATATATTTCTCTCCAACTAACTGCGAATCATTTATTGTAGGATTATAACACGTTTTACAATCTTTTATACACACTTAGCTTCGTCTTAACAACGTTTACAGCATCATCTTAACAACAATTAGAAATATCAGAAGCAGGCCCGAATTAAGAAGAGGAGGATCTATCTAGTAACCAGAGACAGATTAAATCATAAATATTCTTCCATAGAAAAAGTATTACAAATAATGCTTTAAATCTCTTATAAACTATTCCTGATTTAAATTAATATTGATCATAGTAAAAGTTATAATCTCGATTTTTCAGATATGTCATTAATCGTGATAGAAGCTTTATAAAAGTCTAAGTATCTTGCTGCAGAAACTTTATGGAAGTCCGTTTTAATCAATCTCTAGTTACCGGGCAATCGAAATTCAATCATAATTTATTTATCGTCATTTTATTAGTGAGCTTTATTAAAAATCCAAGTTCAGCATAGATTTTTATGTGTAAATCGCAATTTATCCTCCATTTTGCTACTTTATATCTGTTTCCGTTCTCATGCATTTTAACGCGATTCGACTTCTATTAATTATTTAAACAATTCATTTGTGAAAAATATGATAAGTCAGTCAAAAATTTATTGTCTCGGACAGTAAATAACTCTTTACTTTTCCCAGTTTAAGTCTGACGTATTTTTATATTAAAATTGCTTTTAGTCAAGAATTAATAGAGCCTTGTACAAAATCACCTGTCTGTTATTTTTTGATATGTTTAAAAATTAGTTTATATTATAAAAAAGAAGTTTTCAGAATAAAATATACATTTCCTTTTGAATGATTATCAATTTCGTGTACACCTGTATGATTTGAATTTGAAGAAAACTTATTTTTATATTGTAAACTAAATTTTAAAAATATAACACTTTTTCGGTAAGGCCCTATTAATCATAATAATAATTAATAATGTTTAAAAAAGTCTAAAGAACAACTGAAAACATCTAGTAATAGTTACCAAGCAACTTTATATATATAAATATATTATGCTTGCATATATTTTAGTTGTATTAACTGAAAAGTGTTAAGCATATTCAATTTTTCGTTATTAAACTTAGATGTTCAATTTATTAATTTAAACCCAAGCAAACAAAACCATTAAAAACATACGTCAAAATTATTAATAATAAAATCCCTCCAAATCCCTGAAAAACTCTGAAAGTCCCAATTTTTACAGTTTTTCAGAGCTTTTCAGACATATTCAGAGACATTTACTATGTGGTATATTATTAATGATATCTAATAGTTTTCGATGCCTGAAAGTAAGCCTGACTGAAAGAAATATCTTCTTATATCCGAAAGTCACCTAAAAACGACTCAAATCATTTCATTTAGTTGACTAAAATTACCTACTGAGTATTCAAATACGATATCTTTTACGGATATGTACGTGCGCTGGCTGGATTTTTCTTTCAATAGTCCGTACACAAAATCTCGCACTCATTTGGTTGATTTTTAATTCTTATTTACGGTTTCTTTTATTGCGTCAATTAATTTCTTAATTAAGCGTTCGTATTTTCGTTCTTTTTTTGATATTAAATAAGTATATCTTTTATCGAAAAAAAAACTCTTCATATATAATATCATTACATTTAGCATGTATATTTTAGATAACAAGATATTAGATTCAACATTTAAAAACGTCGCTCTGTAAACTCTTGCATGTTATGAAAAATCAATTTTAAAATATTTTTGTAAATTTTAATCTTTTATATACTAATAATATTAATAATGATAAGTAATGCCAATTAAAAATACTTTTTTTGTTGTTAACTAGTCTTCAATGTAATTTTCATTTCTAATAATTTTTTTTCACTTATGTAACATGAAGACGTTGATATATGCAAAAATGAAGACATAAATCGTTGCAATTATTAAATACTTTGTTAGAAATGTCATTGATTTTTCATCTTCTTTAGATTAGAACACATAACGCAATAATATGTACACATACATATCGGATCGCTAAATATTTAACGATTCCTCATTTATTATTGTCTTAATATTATATAGATAGTGAGTTAAATGTTCAAAACTCATTTGATATACAGATATGCTTTTCTATATAATTTTAAGCAGTTTTATGTATTATTTTATATCAGCTAACACTGCGAGGCGTTGCTCAAAAACATATTCATTTTATTCGTTACAAGACTTAAGAATTTTCTTGTACAATAATCAATATTTTATAACAATAGTACTTAAATAAAATATTTAAAGTAAATACAAAAGTTCAATTTTAAATCAAGCTTAATTACAAAAGTTTCATTTATAATCTTTTAAATACAATGTTTATATTGTTAAATCGTAAGCAAAATAACATTACGTATAACTGTTTGGATTCTTTCATTTTTTCATTAATATTTTAACTAGATAACATTCGATAAAAATATACATCTTTATGTTGAAAATATACTCTTGCATTTCAAACAATAAAATTCGTTATGGAAATTTTTCTTTATATACTATTTACATGACTATGAAATAATTATGAAAATATTTAATTTCTAATTAAATTGTTTAAAAAATAGCTTCGTTTATAAGTGCACTCCTTATATTTTCCAAAAATTTAAAGTAAATTGTTTTACTTACTTGATTCTTATAATGTATTACTTACGATCGAACAATTTAATATAATTTCAGGTACTTTATTGGATAATTTTATTTGATGCAACAAGTGAACTTTTTCTTTTAGTACTAATTCGACTAATTTGCATAATTTCATGTTCATAAGATATGATATTATTTTCTATTTCAAAAATAATATAACGTAAATGCAACGCCTCTGTACCAGATGGACAATTTTTGGCAGTACATTCAGTTTTTCGATAGCTATATATTGTAAATTCAAATAGTTGAAAAATGAGAATACTGAAATAATGCACATTGTAAATTCGAGGCATAAAAATAGAGAAAAAAAATCGTATTTTCAATGCATTAAGTCGTTCGTTTGATCGAGGCTAAATTGCAACAAATAATTGTAATATTTTCAGTGCATTTCGATGCTTTTGTGCAACGCTTGAGTATGATTTTATACATAAAACAATTCAATTATTATTATTTATTATTTGTCATTTTGTACGTTTCATGTGTGATTTATTAGATACGTTGATGTCATTGATATTAAGCACTGATATAGACGTTTGCGTATTGGCAGTAAATAATAATAATTGAGGTTTGAAAAAAATGTCTAACAACAATTTTTCTAAACTACCGCATACTTAAAAATAACGTTTCATTATTTCGTATGGTAAAATAAAGTAATTTTGTTAACAATACATTCATAAATATTTAGGATTGCGATTTAATAAATATGGCATCTGAATAAATTAATTGAACAAATGATTATAATCTATTCGATTAATCTAGCCTTTAATTTACCATACGAAATTAATTAAAAGAAAAAAGGACACTCAAATCACAATGTCGCCATTTGCAATTCGATTAATAATCACTATTCAGTTTTCGTTTTCTTATTTTTATATAAAAAAAAACAGGTTTTTATATCTAAAATCAATTGTTCGTATTACATAATATAAAATACAAGATAATTCGTGTAAAAGAGATCTCGAAAATATCTCGAGGTAAGCTTTAGTTACCGAGTAAAACTGGTTTGTTAAAAAGATTTATAATGTTGTAAAAAAGAACAAAGTGAAAAGTGGTTTCAAAAGCATAACTTGACATAAAATTCGTAAGTTCTGGGCCTCAAAAATTTCCCTTAAAAACAACTACGCTTCCGTTAAAACAAGTGATATCCTTTTTGTACAAAAATTCGACTATTCGCAATGTTCTATCAGAAAGTCTTTAAAAAATTCTAACAAATTGTCGTCGAGGGAAATTTGAACAATACTTAATAGTGATTTTAAAAATGAGTAAAAACATCGGAGTATTTGTGCAAGAAATTAAAATTACAGTCAGTATTATGCAAGGAATGTTGATGATTTGTTAAAAGTTAAAACGAGTAATTAAATAGAATTGAGAAAAAAAAATAAAAAAAGGGAGTCGCAAAATTGATGATAGCGTCCCTGCTGAAGAAAGATGTTAGATACAAACAGAACTTGTGATAATAGTGTGTGTGTGATGCTTCTCCCATTTTTTCCATATTTCCATACAATTTTTAATGGCAAAAATTATGTTATTTTATTAGTATAAACTGTTGGACAGTATAAAAGAAATTTCAATTTGTTTTTTCTATCCCACATAGTTACTTTTCATTAATATGAAAAAACTGCTGGATGTTATTTTAACATTAAACATTGTATGGTAAAACGATAAAATGTGGAAAAAATATCACATATATAATATCAGAAATTCAATGTGTATCTAATGTTTTTGTTTTCCAAGCAAGGATAAACATAGCGCGACATTTAATAACAAAATGGCTGTCGCTCGTGTCAAAAAAAGCCGCGCCACGTCGTGGACGAATCAGAAAGCTCAATGATTCCTGGCCCTGTTCGTCCTAAGTTTTCGGAATGACCGCTTATACCTGAGCAGGTTTCGATTTGCCGACTACCATCATTATTTTTTGAAGGAACTTTGTGAAGTCAACTGAAAAAGAAATATTCTTTATTAATTTTTACAACTCAAAATTATTTTAAAAAATCATAGTTTTTTAAAAAATTTCCATAAAATATTGTAATTTTGTTGTTCTAATATGTATGAATACAATATGTTTTACTTAATTTTAATATTGCCTTACATTTTTTGGAAATTTTTTAAAATTATTATCTATAATTATATCTATATTGTTATTATTATACATATGCACACGACACATTGGTGTTAATTTTTCTAAAACATACACTCGCTGTTAGAAAATCCCGACAGTGTTAATTTCGTTTTCATAATTTCGCATCATAAGAAGAACTTTATCATATTTCACAAATAATTTATCTCACGTATTTGATTAAATTAATGCAACGACTTTATAATGACTGTTATTTAACACTTAAATAATTTTTTGGAGTGGAATATATATATATTACATAATAATTTAATTCTTACTTCATCTTACTAATCACTCTTAATATTTGTGATAATTTAATTTTATAATAAATTTTAGTAATTCAATATTAAATAAATGTAATCATTTTTCCTTTTTTGCATTATACTTTTACATGTTGAGAATTGTAATTATTTAATAAAAATTGCAATTTACAAATTCCTATTGTTTCATATTTTTCAATCGTGTATCTGTGTTAAATTTGTTAGTGAAGCATGCAAACTCAAAAGCACAAAAATAGTATTGAATTAAAAATATTGATATGTTTAAAATATATCAATAACTGAATAAATTAGATTATTACATTTTTATACATTTGACATTTTTTACTTCTTTTTTATAAAGTTATGCATTAAAAATCCGTATTAAAATAAACTGCCTTACAATATCTTGTTTACTGGGCTTTTAATTAAGAAATTAAACTTATCAATTAAATAGTTATGTAACAGATACAGAAATGAAAGTATGAGAGAAAGGAAAAAAAAGATAGGGAGAAAGATAAGAGGGGAAAAAGAGATAAAGAGAGAAATGCCTTGATTTTTGACGAAATGAGGCGACTGTGCTGGCGAATGTGCTAACATGCATGGTAAACCGTGAAAATTCGTTCATTGTTAAATAAAATAAATATATAATTAAAAAACGCATGCTTGATATGGCTGAGTATAAACTGTATGATGTGTCTATAAACCTTAGTCTTTTTTTGATCCCACTACCATCATCATCTTCTGTAAACCTTGCGTGAAGGAGCCTGTAGAAATAAATTAATTTAGAATTCCAGAAATGAACAAAAATTTCTTTTTCTAGTCTGTGCTCTCAAATGTAATTCACAATTTTGAGCCTCGAATCCTCGAGTTGATTCATCGATTTAAGATAAAAAATCCAAATAATAATAATTTTATATAATAATGACAACGTTAAATATGGAAAAAAATTTTCATCACACAACTAATAAATGTATATGAACCTTAGATAAAACTTTGATTTTATAAATCATGTATTTATATAAAGTTCAATGTTTACTAGTTTCATGGCAAAAAATGTTTCTCCCTAAATTTAATGAAAAATAAAATAAATAATACTTACCACTATCTCCTTTAAAATATTTTGACTTGGTTTTTCGCGCAATGAAGATGAAATAAACAGGTAAGGCTGAAAGGATCATCAGAATACCATATCCTAAAAGTAAAATTATAAATTGATTATTAAACAATTATACAATTAATTTGTAATATTCTTAGAATATCATGATATTATAAAAATGACATTAAAATAGTATTTTATTTACATAATGTGTTATAGTATATTACTCCACGAGGAAAAAAGTGGTTTTAAGTTGGTAACCCAAGCCAAAGGCGAAGGGGAGTAAATATATTTATAAAAATTTTGTTTGAACTACAATAATAATACCAGAAACAGATGATTTAAAAGAATAATATACCTGTCTCGATGGGTTGCTCGTACGTAGATGGAAGAACAATCATCAACGTAAGGAGCACGTATGCGAAGGGGAAAATCAAATTTACTTTGAGTGGTCTAGGGAGATTTGGTTGAGTATATCTGAGCCATGGCACGCAGAATACCGACACTCCTATGCTTAACTGTATACAAAAGAAAACAATTAGTATTAGATCTTAAAACAATTTGTATAAATAAATTATATCTTAAAACTAGACCGATTTTATCACATGGAATTTTTTTTGTAAATATAAATGTACTAATAATTGATTCAAGTTTCTTTTTCCATTCCATTGCACGTGATAAGAAAAGAAAATAAAAGTTTGAATTTCAGTTTCGAAATAATAATATTATTATAAAAATAAAAGCTGTAATAATATAAAAACCTTGACATCGATTTGTGCCATCGAAATACTTTAGATTATTTACTTATAACAATTAAAACAGCTTTTACCAGTAATCGATATACAAACAAACAAAACTCGATAAATGAAATAACGTGAAAATTTATATGAAGCACAAACTGAATAATAATTTTCCACTGATAATTCAACTGATTTGTTAAAGCTTAAAATTAAGAAATTAGATTGTTCCTATTAAAAGGTACATCTTATTTAAAAAGAATTTGGGCATTTAAAGATGACAAAGCAATGGAAACCAATTTTTTAAATAAAAAATTGCAATTAATACTGACCCAGGTGGCGAATCCGACGTAAGTAATGAGCTTTTCAATGTTGGAATTAAATAAGTACATCATAGATAACAGGGCCTGAAAGTTAAATATTATTTATTATATATTATCTCATTATATCTATTTCTTTAATATTAAACATTCATTGAAAACCATAAACAAATAATGATTAGTTATTAAAAGAAAATAATTTTTGCAAAACTAATGCTCTAATATATTGGAATGTTAATTTCGGTGATGTTTACCATGGTAAGTACAGCCGGAGTGGGGGTCTTTCTGGACACTTGAATCATAGTCAGAATTTCCGGCAACTGTCCTTCGCACGCACCGGCGTAGAACAAACGTGAGGACGTGAGCAAAATTCCATTGACAGCGCCGAAAGTCGAAAGAGCTACAAAGACAGGGATTGTCCAGGCCATCCATCCGAACAATTTATTCGCGAACGACTAAAAATATCAAACATTTCTATTATATTATATCATTTATTAAGAAAAAAAAATGTTTACACTAAATTAGTGTACTTAGTGTATCAATAAAAATAACTTAGAATAATGAAACTCATAAATGTACTTACAACTGCTACCGCATCGCTGACCAAGACTTCATTGGGTGTTAGAGTGGTGTAAAAAGCAACGTTGGTGAAGAGATAAATGAATGTTACCAAAGAGCAGGAAACGTAAATGGCAATTGGCAAGTTCCTGTAAAAACACATGATTTCATTAATAAATTAATCTTTCTTTATTTTACAAAACAGCTGTTCTTACAAACAAAATAGAAAAGTCATTAACAATATTTAACAACAAGTAATATTAATAGTTTTCTAAATTATAGAAACTTACACAGTTTCTGGAAAAGGAATTGAAATATCATTTACATACCTTAAAAATAAAATGTATTGGTAGCCCTGCGAGCTACCAACATATTTCATTTTCACAATGACTAAAATATCGTACTCAACGAGGAAAAAAGTGGTTTCAGGTTGGTAAACCTTCTCCATTGACTAGGGGTACCAACTTAAAACCACTTTTTTTCCAAGTTAAGTAATTTACTTTTTCACTTTGACGAATTTAGACCAAGAATAGTAGGAATAGGATAGTTTCAATTACTTTTGCTAGATATGACAAAACTTTTTACCTGACAGGGTCCTTCAATTCCTCAATGATGAAATTTAAATAATTCCAACCGTTGAAGGCGAACAAGCCTTGGTAAAAGCTGAGTGCAATAGATGTAACCGCCAAATTTGAATTTTCAAAAGTAAAGTTCTCCGTGCGTCCTGTAACATAAAATTTGAATAACATCATTATTCTGCCCCGTGAGACTTTTAATAATTGTTCGTGTGCTCGGGTCCCCGGAAGTGGCCGTTATTGGCCAATTCAGGGAGCAATGGGTGCGAGACAAAAATGCCCGATTTCTCACGGGAAAGTGACAAAGGATACCTCGGGACCGATTGAATGGCCCAATTTAAAAAGTCCTACGAGCAATAAATAGCACAATGTGCGCGCGCATTTAACCACCTTCTGATTGGACAAATTGTCTCGTCCGGCGCAAGTGTAAGAAGCTGCCAACGCGGAAGGCCCCCTTGTTCACTTTGTGTCTTGTAATCGCACGTAGGCGACAAAGAGCAACTCTTGTCGCGAAAGTCGTTTATTAAATTGAGTTCTGCCTCGTAACGACTTTGTGCACACTTACGGACCCCCGGTTCAACGGCGTATTAAATTGACTTTTCAACTTTAAAACCTGCCAATTGTCCAATTAATAATTGTATACGAGCTGTAAACAATTGCACCGAGCGAAATTTGTTAGCAGTAGCTTATATGTACACAATTATGATACTATTATATGATACAATTATGATATTATTATATGTACAATTCCTTATATTATGATACAGTAAAGCTTTTTAATCCAATTAACTTTACTTTTTTTAAAATGATGGTAGAAAAAAATGTCGCTAGGGAGGAATGGAACCAGTTATCTCAGAGTCACCAGTTGGATACTCTACCCCCACTCTACGCCGTCGTCAGCAAAAGTAGTGGGAGTTTATTAAACTCTGCTGTCAGTGCGAGGGGCGTGGCTTAAGTGACGGCGTAGAGTGCGGGTAAAGGGCGCGAATTTTGAATATGAGGAAAGGAATTCTATATAATTTTCGTTATATCCTTGTAAAATACTATATCATATTATAAAGAATACCATAAATGTACAGATATTATAAAATATAACAGCAATTACAAATAAATTTCTCTGTAAATTTAATTTTTAATATCTATCCAACTAATAATCAGCGTTGATTCAAAATTGATAAAAAATTAATTAACAAATTAACATCTCCCGTACTCCTCTAATCATTTTTATTTCTACCACTGATCCATCGACGATGTTTCGCCGATTATTTATTACTAATTATTTATCAGCCAATCATTTATCTCTCGTCGAAATATTTGAAACGATTAATTCCGTCTGATCAGTCGTAAATTGTTAACGACCGTGCCGACTTTCTTCGCCGATTTTACGAAGCAATTTTACGTTACCCCTCGGGCCCCGCGGCGAGATTACACGCAAATTGCGGAAAAATGCCATAATTTTAGTAGAATTTAGCGCGGCGCTCGTAAACTCGGACGTAAGGCCTTAAGGAGGAACAATTCTCGAATTGTGCAAAGCGATCGTAAAACTGTTTACGGTCGCGCACGTAGTCGAACTGATTGTGTCGTTTTTGTTGCGATTTCTCTAGCGGAACCAGATTAGCATAGTTTCGGATGCTGCCTCGGCGCCGAGGCGATGAAAGCCGGCGCGGAATCGGGAGCGACGAAAAACGAGTTACAGTTTGATGGACGTGCGGCCACGGCTGCTTCGTTAAGAGAGTGCCGTTGAAATTTTATAAGTGGGCAATCATACAAAAAGATAAAAAAAAAGAATTTTATCTGTCCAAAGAGAACTGCTTACTTAGAAGTTTTTGTATTAACATTAGCAGAAATCCTTTTGAGGGCAGTGAACAGGTCAATTGATGTATAAGTTAAGGTTTTGATATTAAAAGGAAAACATATATGGACCATATATGAACACACATGGGTATATGAATCTATTATGGTCATATATGGACCATGTAGGGAAATAATTAAATGCATATATGGCTAGAATATTACATCAATTATTGTCATATATCAACTATTTGTGGCCATATATGGATTAAGGAAAAATATATGGACCATGTATGGATTAAGGAAAAACATATATAGACCATATATGTTTCATTTTTACTAGGACACTATCTTAATAATGTTTAAATTGTCCAAATTTAAACAATCTTAGAACACGCAGCAAATGGATCAATTTCTGACAACGAAAAAAAAAATATGGCAAAGCATTGTTATACAAGGAGATTTTATTATATCCACGATAAGAGATCGGTCCGAGTTTCTTTCAATTTCTTTTCCTTTAAAAAGGATTGCGTGATTGCGTGCAATCTGTCGGTGCAAAAAAATCCGCAGATTTGCTCCGAGTGATTTTCCGGGATCTTTTGAATAATCAAGGCATTGAACTCCCATGGCTGAAGGATTGTGCCAATTTTTATGTAAGCCCCACCTGTTTACGACCAGACATAAGAAGCGAGAAAGTCGAACTTTCCGTTCGAGTGTAACAAAGTAATAACAAGTCGACAGTACCAACAGACAAACGATAGGAATCGGGCGAAGTAACCACGCGTGCATAATCGCATCGGTACACAAGCAGCGACGTTGCTAAAAATAAAATTTACAATTATTTATTTGCATTACAGTTATCGCCCCGCGTCTCTGTTATCAAAATATTGTTACGCCTCATCTTAATGACAATCTTCGTGCATTGGAGATTAATTCCTTTATCTGCCAATCCGTTTTTGCCTTTTACAATTAACGGTAATGGGTTCTTCTTCGCTTCGCTGGAGTTGGCATAAAATATTTACACAACTTATCGACTCGATGCTTGCAACACAAGTTATTTTATCCATTATTAAAATATTGTGGAACTGAAAATTAATGCGCTTGAAACTGCATTGTTTTTTATAAATAATTTTTTGTTTGCATGAAATTATTTGAATCAGATATTTATAACTGAAAGGGAAAATATTGAAACAAGTTATTTTGGGAGAAAATAAATTGAAACTCACCCTTCATTAACTGATACATTCCAGCTGCGATGATCACCAATAAGGCAAAAACTTTAGCGTAGGTGAAAAAGTCCTGGACCTTCGTCGCCCACTTCACAGACCAACAATTCACGAATGTCAATAAACCTGTCAACGAGAAAATAATTCAATAGTCTCCAATTACTTTACATTGTGCTAATGAAGAAACGACAATTTCGCAACATCAAATCAAGCGCAAGGAAATTCACACTCAGAGAAAATGGTTGGAAAAAAAATTGTAATTTTTCTTTGTAATTTGAGGACAAAGCTAGAATATATACAAAGATATAATGATATTTCACTTTATTTTTACAAACGATTTCATTATATATATGTATCCTCAACTTATAAAGAAAGGTAACAAGTTTTAAACATTTTTTTCTCTCGCAACTCTTTTTCTTTTTCATTTTCCATCATAATTTAATTATTAAGTTAAAACTTTTTCTTCTTCTCAATATTAATTTAATATTTATAAAATTTGAATTTAAAAAGTTGCACTTTGAACAGAATAACTGGTATATATTTTTCAAAATAAAAGTCATTTAAAATTAATCCCAGAAACTTTCAGATTGAAGCCTTCGAGTGGTGAAATATGTCGGTCAATGCATCTTTCGACCACGCGTAACAGAATGATTGTCACCCGCACGCGCACACCGCAAGGCTTGATTAGTATGACACGTATCGAATTTTGCGGTTTTCTTTGCACTTCATCTGTACAGTTACGATTGCATTTTTACGGCTGTTGACTTGCTTAATGTCCATCGATTTGAAATGGCAATACCCGCCTTTCGTTACAGAAAATTCAATACCCCTAACGGTGCTCCGTATATACCGATCCTTCGTTTGTTATAAAGGCGCGAATAAAACAGAAATGCCGATAAAAAGTTGGAGAAAGTTTGTTATACATTCAATAACGCGTTTTTATTAAACCCTTGGCATAAAAGTTACTGCTCTGAGATACGTATTTTCGCTATCTCCAGTTCAATAAATCATCTTCCATGAAACTGGAAAGATGGCAATTCTTTTATTTTCATTCCATTTCTTTTATCTTTACGCTTCTCTTTTATTCGCTGAGAAAAAGGTTGTATTTTAAATTACTATACCTTCAAAGGATATTGTCTATAGTTTCTGTTATTTTACCATACCACTTCAGTTAAATTTCATTTATGACATAGTAAAGTTTTATATTCAGTATGGTAATAATAACCATAAATCCTGATAACTTTAGAAGATCATATAAAAAATTTTACTATACCATATAAAAAGTATTATTAGATTGGTATAGTAATTGCATAAATATCATTAATATCCCTTAAACCTGAGGGTATATTAATTTTTATTATAACTTTTTTCTCAGTATCCAAGTGCACGCTTTTTATCCTCAAAAATTGGAAGAAAAAGAAAACTCAATTCCTTGTCCTTCATTTCTTTCCTCACACGTTGAAATCTGAGAAGTAATTTTCCTTCTTTCTTCTTCTTCTTCTTTTTTTTTTTTTTTTTTATTAGGTAGGGGATGAACTTACAAATACAGCAGAGAGCTAAAAGTTGTTTCGCTTCTTCGGGAGGTGCGCATGTTGGGAAGAAAGGCGTTAAAGTGTACAAGCTGAAGGTGAGGGCCACGATTGCTTGACTGCAGGGTCTCACAATCATACACTCCACCCAAAGCCTGACAAAGGCCAAGCAAGGACCAAAGGTTGTCATTATGTATGCATAATCCGCTCCGGATTTCTTTATCATACAACCCAACTCTGCATAACAATAAGCACCAATCTAAAAAAGGACGATAATTTTGTGTGTAAATTTCGGCAATCTTAGTTGCACATCAAATTGAAACATTAACCAATTTTGCAAATTAGCTTGATACTTCCTAATTAAAATTAAAATCATTTCCTTTCAAACGAACTGTTAATTATTTATTGAATTTAATTAAATTGAATTAATGGAATGAAATCACTTTCAAAATAAAGGAACTGAATATTGTTCATTTAATTACTTGGTTACTCTATTTAGTGTCTTTTTTTTTTTTATTCTCAGTAAGTAATCTAATTTAAAAGTCAGATCACTCCAAAAAGAGAGTGTTATTTTAGAAATGAATCTGTTGAGAAATTACCATTGAAAATATGCCAGAAGCTGCCCACACTATAAGACTAGAATTGACGCTTCCGCAATGTTTGATGACTCCAGACGGGGCGACGAAGATACCGGAACCGATGATGGAACCTACGATGATTGTGATACCGTTGATCAGTGTCATTTTAGCTTCCAATTTGACATCATCTTTGCCCTCGGGTTTCGCCTCTACCGTATCGTACGGACCCTTCTCCTCTTCCGTCGTACTATTTGACTTCGACATTGTTTATGATTCTGAAAGAACATTTATCAATTAATATTCAGTTATTTTCTTTATGACTCCTTTTATAATAATTATTGTGATGACAATTATATATTAATTTTAATGTTTTAATGTACAACTTTTTTTAAACTTTTTATAGTGAAGATTTTTTTAGCTTTTTTAGATCAATACTGGAGAACATGTGAGCAAATGACTTAACGTTAATTTCATTCGCTAACATATTTAAAAACTGCTAAAATTTGGACTTCCCAGCATTCTTCGGCACATTATTTCCACCGGGGATATTAAACAAGTATTCAGGATTTAAATAAAACATTTTATAAAAAATATCCCGGCCCCATTTAAAGCGATCCAATCTTATCCGCGCAATATTTCCACGTTGCATCAGCAATTCCATAAACAAGCGTTTGCTTTTCATTCGCATCGCCTTGAATAATGCATTTGTTTCGTTCGTTTCCTTTACAAAATGAATCCAGGTTTTACGCGATTGCTAAGGCGAGGGAAAAATCTATTTTCCAGGATACAAAGTGTGTCAGTAAACGCTACAAGTAGTAACTAATGACGCGCGACTGACTTTGGTTCTTCCTCTGTTGCGAGAAAAAAGGAGGAAAAATCGAGAAAGAGAGAACGAGCTGAAAGAAGGAAGACGGGGAAAAGAGGAAAAATCAAGTTCCGTTGGAGGAACTTCATTCTTCATTCCTCGATCTCCGACTGAGATAATTGCGAAAGTAAAGTAACCGAGCGATATTTACTCATAAACAATAGATATAATTCCTTGGCTTTTACAAAGAACACTTGCCACGACTTAAAAGACCCCATCGAAGACCCGCCAATTGCCTCCAGCTTGGCTCCAATTTTTCCCTCAAATATTTATTTTTCATTCTTATCATTGGGAGACAAATTTTTGAAACAATTGTAATCTTTTTTTTGTGTTTTGAAGACGTAATGGATAAAGCCAGAAAAGTACGATCAAAAGTTATAAAATGTATTTATAAATGTGTAAAAATAAGGTGACACTAACGAAACTAACAAAACTAACAAAACTAACAAAACTAACGAAACTAATGAAACTGACGTAATGGACAAAGCCAGAAAAGTATAATCAAAAGTTATAAAATGTATTTATAAATATGTAAAAATAAAGTGACACTAACGAAACTAATTAAACTAACGAAATTAACTAAACTAACTAAACTTGTAAAAACATAGTGAAAATCATAATATAATATATACACTGAGAAAAAAATTGGGGTAAAAATTATTATGCTAAATGTAAAAAGAGGGACAAATGACATCTTCTTGCCTTAGTTAATACACAGTTTAAAAGAGGTTATAAAAAAAATGAACATTTTTATTATACTGTACCATAACAACTTGTACAATACTGATAATCTCTTTTAAAATGTATTTTAAATATCACAAGAATTGTAATTTGTCCCCATTTTTACATTTAGTATAATAATT
>JABFPN010000712.1:0-39553 GCA_022817305.1 Leptoteleia sp. ZL-2020
GGGGAAGGAAGAAGGCGAGACTTCCTCTTATATTGTACTCGACGCGAGTTACTTTTCTCTGAACGCGCGAGGTGTATCTAGTAAAAGAATATTTGAATATCGTCGGAGCGAGACAAGACTTAGGTGATTTGCGTCGGTATTATCGTAGTCAAGTCGTGGGATTTTATTTATCACACTCAGTGTGATGCGCGGATGTGGATCAATATATTAAAGTGGTTGTCGTACGAGTAGTATTGGGCAATTAAAAATTAATCAAATTCATGTTAACAAAAAATTGGGTAACCCCTTTTTTATTTTCACGTGTAAAAATTTAAGGTTGGGGTTCGTTAACAAGTATAGAGTTATCTAATTTTGATAGACCTTTCGTATTTTCAGTAAAATTTGCACTTATATTGTCTACGTTTGATACTTTTCGTTTGCATTATAATTTCATAAAAATGAGGTTTACCCAGGGTACTTAAAACTTATTGATCCACCATCTCCGTAATGATTTGAATGTGCTGCTCACTTTACGTTTAAAACTAGTGATCGATGGAAGGGAGGAAAGGAGAGAGAGAGCGAGATATAACGAATGAGAGAGGGAGAAAGAGTGATAGAGAAAAGAAAAATGGGAAAGAAGCGAGGATAGGAACCGCGCGGCAAGAAAGCTTGGCAGAGCGCCGCTTTTCTTTCGTCAACCGAAACGCTGCCCATTCCACCTCAAGACCTTCGAAGTCATCCATAATCGACGTCTTGAAAGGAAATGAACATTATTTTTCCTTTTATCTACGCTTATCAATCAATCTCTTCGTTCAGACGGAGGTAACCGCCCCCCTACGGTAGGCAAAAACAAAACAAAAAGAACAGAAATTACTTTAATATCCCGAACACAAAACGTTTCATGTTTAAACAAAGATGTTCTAGTTGTTCGCATGTCTTAATTCGTTTTAACCTCACCGATTCTTTTCCGCTCTGTATTCTGTCCCTATCGATTGTGGATGAGTTGGCAGGTACCGGAAGTTCATAAACCCGAATCCCCATCGAACCGTTCCATCAAATCATATCACGTACCAAGTACTAAGCATCCAAAACCTTGAACATACAAAAGCTTCGTTACTCCAGCCGCGAGTAACCTTAGTATTGCTTGTTATCAAGGAGCTCAAAGCTACGAACGAGACGCTGAAGAGTCTGCAGACCCAGCTGGAATTGGCATACGCCACTACCGCGTCGTCCGGCGAGCCAGTGGCTGGTAGCAGCTTGGGCTTCGGCAGTGGAGCCAGCAGCACCGCCACCATATTGGGAGGCAGCGTGGCGGTACCGGGCGGCGTCCCCGGGAGCACCACCTTGACGGCAATTCTCGAGACCAAAGACGCGCGTATTCAGACCCTAGAGAAAGAGGTCCAATTGCTCGAATCGGAATTGCAGCGAATCAAGGATTGCGGCGGCAAGCTCAGGGAACAATTGTTGAAGGCCAGCGCCGTACCGAGCAACCCTTCGACCAGCACCTTTCTCACCCCGAACTCAAAAGTCACGTCCCTCGTTCCCTACGGCGTCCAACCGAATTCTCTCATCTCCGGCATAACATCCGGCACCTCGACCGGCGTGAGCAACCCTTACGTGGACCATCGGTTCGGGGACTATCGTTACCAGCCGCAGCCGTCGCGCTGTCAGTACTACCCCGCGCAACAGCAGCAGGCAAACATTCGCTATCTGAAGCAATTAGAGCCGGCGGCTGCCGGGGCTCTGGCGCTGCACGCGCACACCTTCAACAAGCACGACGCCAACTTCAAACGTCAAGTAAGTTTCCTCATCGACAACGTGCGGCTCGAAAAAAGCGACGTTCCATAGGGAACCAGGGACTTGTGGTTTCTCGCCGGGCTGGAAGCTTTCTTCCTGTAACAGAGAGAGAAAAAAAGGGGCAATGAGAGTGGGGGAGTAATTAATTCCAAGGGCAAGGTCTTTCGGATGATCTACCGATTTGTGTACACGCATATGATAACCCATTGTTTCCTCTTCCTTTCTCCGTTAACCCAAAACACAAAAGGACTTTCTATTTTTTGACTCATTGTTACAGCGGCGAAAATTGGAAGTGCAGATTTTTGTTTTTTTTTTGTGTCTTACACACCTTAATGTTAAAGAATTTGCCGCGAGGCTAAACCTTTCACTGCAACTCCGCGGAAAGCGTGATTCTTTTTCTGTACGTGTCTTCGGTCTCGTTGGAGCAAGTACCTTGTACGTGTTATTAGAAACGGATATATACGTTTCAGATGGAAATATTGTATATTACGGAAGGGTCGTAAGAGTAAACACTTCGACGTGAACTGTGTCGAGCCGATACTCGAGGAGTACCCAAGCTTTAGGCCTTAGAAATTGTTGATCCTTCAGAAGTTTAAAAGAAAAATTGTTGATCGCTTGCAAGGGAAAGTACCGTAAAATTAACGAAGAAAATACAATCACCGGCTATTTTGATAGGCTGTACGCAAATACGGACACTTAAGTGGTTGTATATTTTTCCACCTCGAGGTAGCTTGTCTCGAACCAATTTCATTTTATCAAACTCTTCCCGTTCCTACTGGGAGGCGATCGTTTGCTAGCAGGAGATAAGTAAATAACATTTACTTCCGCACTGCGATACTCAAGACTGTCACACGAAACTTTCCATTTTTTATCACCAGAATAATCTCATGCTAAGCATACATTGTTCGATTCCATGCTGTTTTATTTTTCTTTTCTTTTTTGGAAATAATCATACCGACTGATATTAACATTATTCTTGAACGCACTACCAATTATACGATCGACGATTTGTCGTTAAATACAATGTATTGTGATACACTATAGTTTCTGATAAGTAAAATGTTTAGGCTTATATTGTTAATTGCATAAAAGTTGCTCTTAATGTTATTACATAACATACATATATATATAATGATAACTACGGTCTAAGGAATATCATCTATTCGAAATTTGCTCATATTTTTAGAGTACACTTGTTATAATACGCCATTACGAAATTGAACCAGCACCAATAGATAAACTGAAAAAAGAGAAAAAGTTGCGCCGCAAAGTTCGCGATAATGTTATCATGTGCCGCGTCATAAGTAGATAATAAAGAAAATGAAAAGCGCCGCACTCGGGCTTGTTGACGTGCTACCCCTAACACTTGGCATCTGTTGCAGCTCAATATCACTTTTATCGCTTTCTGGATCATTCTTTTAATCCATACTGGCGCACTTCTCATTTCCATTATCCCATTTCCATCTCCCCATGGTCCGTTCCATTCTTTATCGTCCAGACCAAAAGACAAACCTTGAGAGCCACACGGACGACAGATCGATGGACAGATTAGCGATAATACTCGGACCAATAGTATCACCGTCATCCCGTCACACGCACGCCATTAAAAGAAAAAAGAAAAAAAAAGCAAAAAATGAAAGTCGGCTTTCGCACTTTTCATAGCCTCGCTTGTTAGTTCATGTAATTGTCCGTTTTTGTCTTCGAGAGAGAAGCTCACGGAACCTTCTTTGTATGGGGACTTTTATCCATATCCAGGATTAAACGGCATGCGATATTCTCTTTCTCATCTTTCATAAAGCATGACGCATGGACGCGCAGAAAACCACGCTTTACTTCACCTCTCCTCCCTCCCACTTCTGCTGTCCTTTACGCCGCTATCATTTATCCGCCTTCGTCCATGTCATACCCTTTTATTCGGCTGCATGCTCCCCTCTTCAAAATCATCGACTTCTTCGATGAAATTACAAATCTGTCTTTTAAAGCTGTTCTGCAATATTGTGTCTCGGAAAATGGCTTGAGGTGAAATGTCACTGGATGACAAACTTGGAACGAACATAACCTCCTTGATAATATATATCTTTAAATATATATTGTAATATAAGAATTAATTTAAGGTAAACGCAGCGTATGTCAAAGAATTTTTTAAATTGGCTTTTATGTATTTCAACTATTCTCAGAGACCTACTTTTTGGAAATAGAATTTACCTTAACATCTAAATAATTGATGAAACGTTTTCCGAAAGATAATTTTTTGAGAAAAGTTTCAATATATAAAAAATAGTTCAAGAAATTCTAAATATACTAGTATATATGTACTTGGTTGGAGTAATAATACGAAATTGGCTGAATCTTCTTTATTGATTTTAACATATGTTGCGTTTTTCTTAAATGAATTCTTATCTCATAATATATTTAAAGATATGTATTATTAAGGAGGTTATGTTTGTTATGAATTGGCCATCCAGTGACATTTCACCTTAACCAACAGACTTGTAATTTTCACGAAGCCCCAATCACCACGGATGGGAGTGACTGCAAACATGATATTAAACGGTACGAAGATTATTTCGCTGGTAGAAGGTAGAAGTATGTTTGCAGCGCCACCCATTGGAAGGAAATAAGGTTGACTTGGTTTATCCTGAACCTTAATGAAGTTTCAGCGAAGCTCCCTGGCTTGCTTCTCAGTCGTGAACAATTAGTTCTCTCTGTCGTTTGACTTGACTTAAGTTCTCTAACCCTTTACCTCTGTCGATTGTATCGTGCGTTTTGGTGCAACTTTTGGTCGCAGGTTTTATTAACCCGGGGCACGGTTGCGCCCGCTAATATTGCGCACCGAACGCGAAACCTCCCGATGAACCAAAGACAACGCTTTTCCTTCCTTCAAAGCTCGGCCACACGCAATTAGTTTTTAAGGTTAGGATTAAGCTAGCTGATAAGATTAGAAGCTAGCGCAATAGTTCAACTTTGGCCGACTTCCGATGACCCGATAAAGTGATCGCGGAAGGAAGTCCGAGTTGGGCCTTCCAGTGTTGAATAAAGTGTATTAAAGATGGTGCCCAATATTTTAGCTTACTGAGGAGGTAAGGATTCTCATCCAGTGATGCACTTCCGAGTCTCTACCTTTCCTTCGTATTCCTCTACATATGACGTAATGAAGTTTGTTGTATCGTAGTGTCTCTGAACTTTCGTAATCCAAAGTTAAATGTTACGATATTCAGAGTTTGACGTACGGTAGATTATGTTCTTCTTTCATTTCTGGTTATTACTTTTAAGTTCTCTATTTTTTTTCTCTTTTTTTTTTAAGTAAAAACAATGAACCAACCCTTAATCAACCCTTAAAACTTGTTATAACGAAGCTCATGACCTATTCGTACGTAGATAGACGGTAGAGTTCGTTCGACACAGCATTTGTTTTGCTGTGAAAAAAAAAAAGAAACTAATGGTGCCTTGATTTTGTTTGATTTTGTTTGTTGAATTACGAATAACGAACTAAGGGTGATTGCAGGAGAAACGAAAGAAATGACGATGGTAGTGTTGCATTGTTGTTTTCTCTCTGACGGCGATCGCGGGGAGACACGTTGCCGGCGTGGTTCTCTTTCTCTATATATCTGTCTCTAGATGTGTTCTTAGCCTAATAGATATATATCTAGCTCTACACGTACTCTGCTTTGGTGGCTGGCACGAATTCTCAATCCTGGGGCGTAAATTGCCCTCCCTTGAGATTTCGTATCTAATCTACAACACGCGCTCAAAACAACAAGCGTAGCTCGAGAAACACCGTAGAGTACAGAGTGACACGCACCTTTTCGAGCTCCCGACCACACCAAAACACTTTTGCCCCCCCACGTATTGATATTCAAAATCCAACCACGCTTCACTCTCAACATTTATACTGAAAGTACACACGATGTTTGTTACTACTGTACTACTATTCTTTCTTTTTCTTTTTTTTTCCGTTAATTTTGTGACTATTATGATTTCGATTGTTATTATTATAAATGGTCTGTCGCTGCATGTTGCGAACCCTGCCCGAGTACGTCGACCGATGTTTGTTCTCGCTTTTTTTTGACACGAAAAGATGTTCGCGCTACCGTATGATACGGATAAACGCATTCGAACCGGAAACGATGTTGCGTTATGGTCGAAGAGAAATGTCGAGATGAGTGCCCGTTGTCCACTTACTCGGGCAAGGTGGAAGAACGTCCAAGTCGTGTGCTCTTCATGGCCGCAACAATCGTGGAACAAGAGACTGATGTCGCCTGGACGACGACTCTTTTCGCAGCTGGACGACCTCCGAACGGAAGTGCAGCGCCGCGATCAGGAGCTGCTCGCCATGTCCGCCAAAATGAAAACCCTAGAAGAGCAGCATCAGGACTATCAGAGGCATATAGCCGTGCTCAAGGAGTCCCTCTGCGCCAAAGAGGAGCATTATAACATGCTGCAGGCTGACGTAAGTTGCACGCCTCGACGGGTCACGCACCGTACTTTCGGGTTATATATGTGTGCACTGAGAAAAATTTATTAATATTACTGTACCTTCTGGCGTTGGGGGGGATATTGTCTATAGTGTCCGTTATTTTACCATACGATTGCGGTAAAATTTTATGTATGACACAGTAAAATTTCTTATATGGTGTTGTAAAGTTGCTACGATTTATGGTAATTATTACCATACTGAATATAAAATTTTACTGCGTCATACATAAAATTTTACTGCAATGGTATGGTAAAATAGCTGACACTGTAGACTATATATATATACCTTCAATGCTGGAGGGTACAATAATTTTTAATACAACTTTTTTCTCAGTGTATATTATTCGGATTTCGATTAAACAATCATCTTCAATGTTTCACTCGAGAGAGTACCGTCAATCGCTTCAGTTGGCTTCCAAAAACTTTCGCACAATTCGTCTGTAATTTGTGGATGATCAAGTTAAATTTGACCATGGTTTTTAATCGAGAATATTCGCAAAATTTTTCGTATACTTTGGGATAGAAATTTATCGTTCGTGATTTACATTTTATGCATTTCCATTTGTATCTGATTTTATTAACAGTGAGATTTCTTTGTTTACATTTTACAATGTATATATCGTTTCGGTTCATCTATTTGTTTTTAAATTTTGCTAATGGGGTACAGAATGAAAAATGTATGTATAAAGTTATTTAGTAGATATTATTTTACAAATTCAGTTAAGCCAAGAATAACATGTATATATATTATATATAAATATAAATTTATATAAAATAATTTATATATTATCTCTATCGTTAGTAAAAAAAGCTCACCTGGGTAAGGGGAAAATAATAATAGTTTCATATCTTAAGTGTAAAATATTATATTTTCATTTTAGGAACAAAAAATAACTTCTTACAAATCACGTATTTGATGTTGTATCTTTTTTGAAGAATGATTTCTTTTGTTATCTAAAAAATCCACGTTCTCATGTACAAAACTTAACATTTATAAGGATGATTGATTATTATTGTTATAAGGTTAAAAGGACGATTGGTTATTATTGCTTAAAATACTTAATTTTTTTTATTATTTATATTTCTTGTACAAAATATATTTAGAATGTTGTATTAATGTACAAATGACTCTTTAAATGTATATATATTTATGTGTGTATATTACATTACTGCTAATAATACTCATCTTATCTAACAATACTAATTAATCAAAATGTGATCTTCCTTTATTAGTTGTAAATGAACGCAGTAATATTTTACGCGATCTTTTCATTTCTCTAACCAATTAATATTCATGATATGTACCTTTAAATTTGTACACATTCATCTAGATCTAATTTTTCATTAACATCAACTGTTTCCATGCTTTAATACTTATATGATTAATCAAATCATGTTATCATGACTAACGTACAATATTATAACATTTGCTTCTTTTTTTTAGCACAGTTTTGATTAATAACATTTTAATCTTTGTTCGTTCAATTTCCTTTATACAGGCGGAAGAGATGAGACTAAGATTAGATGAGAAGAACAGATTAATCGAGAAGAAAACCCAAGCAGCTTTGCAAGCGCAACAGGAACGAAATCGGTTAAATACGGAATTAACTGAGCTAAAAGACCACATGGATATCAAGGATCGAAAGATCAATGTCCTGCAACGGAAAGTAAGTAAAAAGCCATTTATATATCCAGTATGTTGTCTAACAATTGTAAACATTACAAATTTGCGGAGGTGCTTCCGAAATATACATCAGAATTTTCATATGAAAAGTCTCATTAAGGAAATGTCTACTTTTCTTTAAATTGTACTCGAGTAAGAAAATTGTGACTTGGGTTGTAAAAAATTAGACGTGCGTTTAATTTCGTTGCGTAAAATTAAGGTATGCTAGCCAAGTACGTCAGCGTTAGGTTTGAGTTATTCTGCTTTGATACGTTTAAGTTATTTTGCATTGTGAGAAACTTAACGTCTTATAGTGGTTTAAGTCCGATCAGTTTTTATGTTTGCACCTTTACTTTAAGTTACAGCATCGTGTATTTTATGTTGTACGTTTCGTCAATAAAGTTTATTTGCACTTCTCCTATCATGTTTATACAGTTTCCTTGTACCCGTCACCGTCCTATTTTATTTTTAGCGCACATTAGAATGAAATAGAACGAAGGGAGATTTGATTAAATTTATACAACCGATTTAAGTTGTTCTCTTTTTTAAAAAACTATGGAATACGTATTTTTAATATAATTAGTAAATTCCATTGAATTAGGTAGGTACCAAATTTAGAGCTAGCGAATAAAAGTGTAATTTAATTAGAGTAACTGAATCGAGGAGAAAATAGAAAGTTTTCAACATAGCATGATAGTATACGCCATTTACGCAAAAAAACTGGCCAAAGTTGGTAATTGATAATTGATGTTATGCATAGAAGAACATTGACATTCGGAAGTATTGATTTTCTAGATTGAAAATCTAGAAGACCTTTTGAAAGAAAAAGACAACCAAGTGGACATGGCTCGTGCTCGTCTTACGGCGATGCAAGCACATCATTGCAGTAGTGAAGGTGCTTTGAATAGTCTTGAAGAAGCCATTGGGGATAAAGAAAAGCAAATGGCTCAATTAAGAGAGCAAAGGGATCGCGCGGAACAAGAAAAACAGGAGGAAAGGGAACTCCACGAACGTGAACTCGCGGAATACAAAATGAAAATACATGCATTAGAATCGGAGGTAAATTAATGTCAATTGATTCTGTCTAATTAAGGCAGAATCTTGAAATTGAAATTAAATTGAGTTTTGTTTGCAATTTTAAAAACGTTTTACTCTTTGCGAATCAAAAAGGCTTTAATAATGATACTGAATTATGTTGAAATTAGGTGGAAAAATTGGGCGCTAGACTGGAACGGGCGCAAGCTGAAAAGGATCGTTTAGAGGCTAAGCTGGAAAGTTCACAGTCCGAGCTAGGCAAGAGTAAAGCCGAACTGGACAAAGCAGCTTCAGAGGTCGGTCGTAGTGGTGCTGATTGGGAGGCTGCCAAACAGAAGCTAACAAGGTTGGAATTGGAAAATGACAGACTCAAACACGAACTCGAAAGATCGCAATCCAGCTACAGTAGAAATACTCTACGATCCTCGGAGCACTCTTCGCAAGAGATTGACAGAGTTCAAGAACGTGCCGAGAAGACAGCTGCTGAGCTAAGAAGAGCTCAAGCAGAACTTAGGGTCACTCAGGCTGATAACGAGAGAGCAAGGGCAGAAGCTGCCGCATTGCAAGAAAAGGTCTTTAATTTCAATATGTTTCTGATGATAATTAGCCTACTCGAGCTATTACAACTTATCTATGAGGGTGCACTTAATTTATAAAAAAAATATTTTAATCGAAAAGGGTGAAAGTGCACCTATGATTGTAATAAAAAAGGATTATGTTAACCTTTAATTTCATTTCAGGTGGAAAAGAGCCAAGGGGAAGTATATAGACTCAAAGCTAGGTTAGAAAACGCTCAGGGTGAACAGGAAAGTCTGCGGGATGAATATGACCGGGCGCAAGCAACAGTAGCTCGGTTGCACTCGGAACGCGACAAAGCTCTAGCGGAATTGGAAAAAGCTCAAGAAGAATTGGAAAGAACTCAAGCAACTCTCGGTAAGGCTCAGCTGCAACAGGATAAATTGCAAAATATCCTGGACAAAACACAAAGCGAGGTTGATAAACTGCAAGAAAGACTGGAAAAATCTCAAGCAGAAATACGACGTGTAAGTTTTATCAATTAAAGTTATTATTATGTTTATTATTGAATCATTCATTTATATAACCATTTTTATTGCTTTTCAAAAAGATGCAAGTTGAAAAGGAGAAACAGAATTACGATTTCGACAACCTTCAAAGCCAATTAGACAAAGCTTTGGGTCAGTCTACGAGAATACAGAAGGAAAGAGAAGCTATACAATTGGAAGTGGATCGTTTACAAGACAAATGCGAGAAGACCCATGTAATTAAAATATTGATTACATTACTGTATTCTATACCATTATATGGGCATATATATTATTCATTTAATTTTTTCTTTCCAGAGTATTATGCAAGGACTGCAAAAAGAACGCGACCTTCTGCGAGATGATGTTGCAAGGATGCGCGAGAAACTCGAAACACAACACAATCACATAAACAAATTGCAACGCGATAAAGAGAATACACTTTCCGAGTTGGATCTTGTAAAGGAACGATGGGAGAAAGCTCACAATTCGCATCAAAAATTAACGGTAAGTTGATTTGATACCAGCGCCAATAGCAAACACTCGTGAGTACTAAATAAATGATTTGATTCTTTAGTTGGAACGTGATGACGCCCTAACGGAGATTCAAATCTTGAAGGACAAACTTGAGAAGGCCGAACATACGGTGAAGAAAGCACAGGAAGATCGGGAAAATGCAAATAAAGAATTTGAAAAGATGCTGGAGAAATATGACAGGTATGATTTATATTGTTCCTATGACGTAATGGATGTTTATCACAGAATTATGAAGGAGTCTTTATTTTAGTCGCCGATCAATAAACTTCAATTATTGATTTGCGTTGACCTATGCACTCTGCTGTTGTCAAAAGAATATTCAAAATCACCAATTTAGTTAAGAGCTATAATAGTTTTAAGTACTAGAATATTCACTGGAAAAGAATAAAAGTGATAATGGTTTTAACTTATTAATAGTTCTTTAATGAATATGAATATTATATCGAAGATTTTTACAGTAATTAATTTATTTAACATAAAAACTTGCAACAACGTGTTTTTCATAAAAACGAACTTATTATCTAAACGTTAAATTATCAATGCGTCAAATTGTACAAACGCCACCTCATCCAAAATTCATAACATCTAAAACTGTCTTTATATTACATAAGATACATGCCAGAAGTCATTAAAAATATGCCGAAAATAATGAAAACGACTCCTCGATAAGGCAATGAAAACAGTGCCATCAATGAGATATAATCATAAATTATCACGTTTGTCTTCGATCTTAGTTCATCATATATATTATAATTTTAGACCTTTTGGTTTATTGATGAAATTAATTTATTACAAGGCAAACATCTTGATGAAATGCTTATTCTGTATGCATTATGTTTTTGATTATAATGAAAGCAGAAGTTATAAATTTTGGATGAAATGGCATTTGGACAATTTCACGCATTGGTAATTTAACGTTTAGATGAAAAATGCGGTTTGGCTGAAATGAATTTTACATTAATTAAGCACATCCCCAATTAATCAATCAAACCATTGATCATTGTTTCAAAGCACTTTTCATTTTCAGGGCACAAAGTGAAGTTTACCGCCTACAAAATCGCATCGAAGTATTGGAAGCTGACAAAGACCGATTAAATCTGGAAGCCGAGAAACAGCAGATGTTAGCTTCGAAGAGTAGAGAGGAGGCTCGCAAGGCTCAGGAAGAGTTGGCCCGGATCCAAGAGGCGTACGACCGAGCTGCGTTACAGCTCAGCCGCACCAAAGAGCACGAAGAGAAGTCCAAGGAAGATTTAGACCGTTTAACCGTAGATCTGGAAATGGTGCGTGAGAGGTACGAAAAGACGCAGATAGAGATGCGTCGCCTGCAAAATGAACGTGAAAAGCTACTCGCTGACAATGAAAGGATAAGTTTCGAATTGGAGAGGGCACAATCGCAACTCAACAAAGCGCAAGCGGCTACGGAGAAGACCCAAGAAGAGTTGGCAAGAATGCAATTGGAGCTTGAGAAAATGTACGAGAAGCACGACAGGCAGCAGGCTGATGTGCGCAAAGCTCAAGCAGAAGCGGAAAAGCTTCGCTCTGAGGCTGAGAACGCGCGAGAGGAGTGCGACAGATACATGTCGCGATTTGGTAAATACCAGGAAAATCAGGAACGACAGAAGGACGAGTTGGAGCGTACGAAGATGGAGAACGAGCGACTTCGAGATCAGCTGGAGCGCGCCCGGAAGGCCGAGCAGGATGCGTCGCGGTTGCGCGCCGATTTGGAGAAAGCTGAAGGTGTGCGAGGTAAATACCAGTACGAGCAAGAAAAGTGGCAGAGCGATAGTAGTAGGCTTCAACAAGATCTGGAGAAGGTGAGAGAGCGGCTTGAGTCGCGCGAGGGCGAGTTGAAGCGGGCCCATACTACCATTAGCGATCTGGAGATGAAATTGCATGAGGTGCAACTTCAATTGGACCGCTCGCGCGAAGAAGCCGGAAAGATTAACGCGACTCAGGAAAAGAATCGTTCCGAGTTAGAGAGAGCGCGAATCGAGGCGGAGAAGATACGTGATCGCCACGACAAGATGAAACAGCGTGCGGATGCGTTAGAAACAGATAATGAGAAACTGCGGGTAGAGATCGTACGGTTAGAGAGGTTGATGCAAACGGAGGGTAAAACGAGATCGGAGAGCGCGAGTATCGAGGTCGAGCGACTGAGGGCAAGCCTGGACAAGGCTATCACAGCTCGAGACCAAGTTGAACTCGAAGCTGGTCGCCTGGCCAAGGAATTGGAAAAGTCTCAGATGAATGTAACCAAGTACCAGGAAGCTGCGGAAGCTGCGAAGAAAGAGCTTGAAAGGTTATCGGTCGAGATGTCGTTACTAAGGGAAGAGAGAGAGGCTTTGAAGCAAGAGCTTTTGCGGTCGAAGCAGCACCATCAAATGGCTGGTAATGAGGAGATCACGCGATTGCGTAACGAGTTACAGGTAGCTCAACGCGATCGTGATAAGATGGCAGCAATCTTGGAGAATCGTGAGAAGCACGCGGACAAGATCGAAAAAGCCAAGGAGAAATTAGAAGCGGAGGCGAAACAGTTGCAAGTTGAGCGAGATCAGTTGGTGATTCAGCTGGAGAAATCTCAAGATATGTTAATGAATTTTCAGCAGGAACTCAATACCAGCGAGGCCGAAGCGGAGAAGCAGCGAGAAGAGGTGCGCCGTTTGCAGCTACAACTGCAACAACGCGGACAAACTCAGACCCCGGACAAAGCTACCAAAGACGCCATGGAAGCTCAAATGCGGGAAATTCAGCGACTTACTCAGCAGGTGCAAACTCTCACGCAACAGCACCAGAAGGACATGCTACGCGCGGATCAAGCCGAGAAGATGGTCCAAGAATTGCAGAAGCAATTGGCAAATGGGGCGGATCCTACTGGTGCTACCAAGAACCAATTGGATCATTGGCGAAAGATGGCGGAAACGGAGAAGCAACGTGCCGATGCCGCGGAAAAGAGGCTCCAAACTACCGAACGCCAGTTGCACGCTCACCAGCAACAAATTCAGCAGATGCAGATGGCGCTTCAACAGGCGCAACAGCAGGGCCCGTCAATGCAAAATGGTTCCGAAGCGGCCAAACTCAAAAGGGACCTCGAGCGCGCCCACGAGGAGCTTAAGCAGGCAACCGTCGAGCGGGAACGCTTCCAAACGCAAATCGAGATGCTTTGCCAAGAGCTGCAGAAAAATCAGGTTAGCAGGCCGCTCGCCTGGCTCCAGCCTGCGGCGACGAGGATGCTCGTCGCACATAATTTGTACACTCGCGTCACAAAACTGTGTTTCGCACGCGCACGTCTCACCTTGCCAATTTCGCATAAATTCTCACCGAATAACATGTCTTCAACGGCATACAGGGGATTATTCATCTTTGTTCATACTTGCCCGTGTTTCATTTGTCGTACATTCTTATATACCTTGTCATGTGCTCGTCAATTTTTTCACGTTTGGTTTGATTCTTGACATTATTCGCTAGTTTTTATGAATTTTATATGTATGAACTTTGCAATTGGAAAATTTGTATTATGATATTCATCGTTGCTCAATTGTTTTTAATTCGGAATATTTTAAAATAACATAACGATTAAGTTATGATGTACAAATGGCACGGGCGAATAAAATTTGATATTCGTATAGAATGATGTAAATTTATTTTAAAATAATGATTAAGTCATATTAACATTTTAAATCAAATTGATAATTGTCGAAATTGCGTAAATTTTGTACAAAAGGATTTGATATCCGTGCCAGTGTACAAGTTTATTTTTCAATATTGGCTACATTTATGATTTAGCATTGTTATTGATCCGTTAAGCGTTATGAACGATCAATATGATTTATAACAGCCAACAAAATATATTTATTATCTGTCACACTATGCACGGCTTAGGTGCACCTCCGTTGCGTGTTGTATTTCATTGTACATATACATCATGGTTTACATTTTAACATATTTTATTTTATATAAATGTTAAATATATAAAGCTTAAATATTTAAATATATTTGAGACTAACAAGAATTTTGTGAATCTTTTCAAGAATTTAGAGGTACTTTCGGGGGAAGGATCTCAAAGAAAATTATAATAAAATACTATTTTCGAAGATTAGAAAAAATTTACGTTCCTGGCCCAGGTTCTTTCTTAAAAAAGAAGACATTATAAGTGGTAATTCCCCTACTAAGAAATTACGCTTTATTAGTTCTGAAAGGGGGAAGCTACGCTACTTAATTTATTAAACTGTCTGTGGGTCACGTGCGTATCATTATGTCTGGTTTTCAAAATAATTTTTTCTCTTCTTGTGACTCTTAGTATACATTTTATGTCTTTTTGTGCCTTTAAATGAACTATTCACAAATATATACTTATAAATTATATTTAAATATATTTATCTATTTAAGGTACGGAATGGAAGAACATAAGGTAATTATTGGATAGAGTACCCCTCTAACCTATCCTTTTTTTATGAAGTCGATGTGTTTTTTCACATTGATTGCGAATCTGAAAAAATAAAAGATTTCATAAAAAAAAGTTTAGATTATGGGGAGGGTACTCTATCCAATAATTACCGAACATAATATATTTAAAATTTTATTCTTAAAAAAAAATATTTGTTCTTTATTGAAATTTATAAATGTATCAGTTTTGTTTTTGCATTCCGTAATGAATAATATCCTACTCACAATGCAATTTTTTAAAATTATTATCATCTTCAAATCAAAATTTTTTACTTTATATGCATCTATTTAATAATTAGATATTTTTATTCACAGTTAAATTTCCATAATTTAATATTATATTCTAAGTAAATTTCGAAGCAAATTATTTAGTGCTTCATATTTAAATTATTTAATTTGTATGCAAACATTTTATGCTGCAAAATACTTCGAAAACTTTTATGGCCCTTCCATTCGTGCACATTCTAAACAAAACTTTTTGAACAGGTGGAACTGCACGAGGCCAACAAGAAACTCCAAGCTGGCGCAGCGAAAGCTGGCGTCGATACTAGTCAGGAACGAAAGTTTTTGGACGATCAGAAGCGTCAAATGGAGGAGCAGAGAAGACAGGTGGATGAGAAGACCAAATCTGTAGAACAAAAGGCTAGAATGATAGAAGAAAAGGAGAGGAACCTGCAAAGTCTCGATCAAGACTTGAAGAAACGCAAAGCCAAAATGGATCAGTTGGAACAACAATTACAAAGGGTATAATTTGATTAACTTAAAACATTTTTAATTAAGAAGATATACACGAAGATTAGTGTTTCTTTTACAACATAAATGCTTTGTTAAGTTGTATATGTTAAATATATATTGAAATTTATGTTGAAACTGCAGAAAACAATGCTCTAAAAGCACAACTGATTTACATAAGATTAAATGTAGTAGTATTTACAAGCAAATTTATTAAATGGTAACTTAAAAATCTGTATTGCTTACAGTTTGTTATAATGTGCGTGTTTTTTTTTAATTGCTACATTTCATAATGCTGGTACAATATTAACATTATAATATTGGCGTCGCTTCAACGGTACAGTTTTTTCTGTGTACGGAGTTTTAATTATACATTTCTGATTTTAAAGAGTGGTGGATCTCCGGACAAAAGACTGGCAGAGTTGCAAAAGGCTTTGGAAACAACGGAAAAGGATTTGGAAAAGGCGAGAGAAGAGTGCAATCGTAGTAGCGCGGAAACAGAAAGGTTACTGCAACTTATGCAAATGACTCAGGAAGAGCAGAATTCCAAAGAGAAACAAATTAGAGATTTACAGGAGTGAGTTGTGTTTTTGAATTTGTAAACTAAAGTGAAAGTATTTAAACAAACTTGTCATAATTGATAAACTTTTTCAGAGCACTCAAAACCGCACAAGCAAAGTTGAAACAAGCTGCATCTGCACAGCAACAAGAGGTCAGTATTGTTTTATGTAAACAAAACATATTAGTATATTTAATGGCTACGATGTTAATTGAAATAATGATTAATTTTGAAATGAATACATAGTAACATCTTAATTGAGAATAAATGTTTAATTTATGCTTCGACATTATTAATAATCAAAATATTAATTTTTCATGCTGTCCTGGATATTACGTAATAATCGCATGTTTGCTATTATCAAAACAATTACTGTGCATGTGCATTAACCATCTTTGCACGAACAATCCATCGTTTGAACAAACTAACAGACGGGAGCCGCCGGATTTTTAAAGAGCTTCTTCTAAACTGATTAACTTCGGAGAGTCCTCTCCTTTATTTTTTAACACAATTTATGCATTGAACAAATAAACCTTGAAATCAATAAAATCCAGAGATCGCGCGACAGATAAGCCATGCAACTTAATATAAAAGTCGCTTGGATGACCTTTAACGAAACCGACTATTTAATATAATTTGACTTTGTTTATCAAAAGTTAAACGCGACATTATGTTCGAATAACGCAGGCAACTTTTGCTAACACACATAAACATTATAAAAAGCAGGCAATGTCGAACGGAGAAGTCTGGAAGTATGAAATAGATGTTAAGAACTGTAAAACCGAGCGGATGGAGCAAGATGAGGATGGTCTCGAGGATTCGGAATTCAATGATGTCGAGGAATTGATGTATGAGTTACGAATAAGGGACAATCGTATTGATGAATTGGAAGACACGATAGCAGAGTTTCAAGATTTCTTACAGCAAAATCCAGATGTGAAGGAATTGCACGGTTTGAAGAGCGAACTTACAGCTAAATGTCGAAGAATACAGGAATTGGAGAACTGGATAAAAAAGTGGAGCGAAAGGGATATGAAAATTGATAAAGATAGAATTTTGGAACTGGAGGAAATGGTGACCCATTTGGAGGACTACGTTAAAGAGCACAACGTGGATGTTCTCAAACACAAATTGAAGGACCGCGAAGATCGATTAGAGCAGTTGCAAAAAAAATTATCGATTGCCGAGGAAAGTGGCTACAAGCTAAATTCAACCAAAGGGATCAGTGATATCGGATCTGCTCTGATAACGAACATTGAAAGTATGGAATCTTCAATGAGAAAGATGTTAACGGAACGCGAGCAAAAAATGAAAGAGATGGAGCACGCTTTATCAGAAAAAGATAACAAGATTCAGGATTACGAGCAACAAATATCTGAGTGGAGGGATAAAACTGGAAAACTTCAAACGGAAGTAAACAAGTTGGCGAATGATTTGAGTGATCCTAAGAAAGAAGATGTTAATGTTTTGAAAGAAGAAATTAAGATAAAAGATTGTAGATTAGTTCAGTTGGAAGAAGAGATCGAGTCTTTGGAGAGGGTATTCAAAGAACAAGTCGACCTTGAACAGATTCATGAGTTACTGAATTTGCTAAAAGAGAAAGAAGATCATGAACGAGAGTTAGAACACGAAATTCAAGAGAAGAGAGACCGAGTGGAGGAACTCTCAGAGGCTTTAAGGCAAACTATTATTCTTTCTACCGAAAGTGAACATAAAGTAAAGCTACTTGAAGATACTAAGAAAAGGGATCTTGAGAAGGCAAGTCTGTTATTAATAGTCCCTATTGAAGTTCCTCTATCAAACTTTCACTTTTAAAATAACATAATTGAAATACAAAAATTTTGTTTATGTATTGATCATTAAAATATTCGGTAATTATTCGGTTTATCACCCTTGAGGATGCAACCAGCCATGAATTTTTATAGGAGCTGATGAAACTAACTTGTTTTAGGGGGTGTAACAAATCAATTAATTACCAAATATTCTATTAAACTTGGAGATTATTCAGTATACGAGAGCTTAATCAAATTATTGTAAAAATTTACAGATAAAGAAATTGAAGAAAAGGATATCTTCGATGCAAAATTCCTCTGCTTTGAAGTCTGCTTTAACATGCAGGCCGTTGTTAATTAAGCTTCAAAAAACTGAGAGGAAGCTTGAAAAAGTTTTGGATAAAAGAAAAGAATATTTAGAAGATCTTCATCAAATGAAGTATGTATAAAATTTTGATACATTTCATAAAATGTGACAGAAGTATTTTTCATACATTTTACTTTGCAATACCATGTTTTAGACGAGAAGCTTTAAAAGTAGCAATATCAGAGAAGGATGCGCAATTGGCATTATTGGAACTTTCTGGAATAAAAACAGCAGCAGAGGCAAGCCAAGTAGAAAAATTAAAGACGGACAGGAAAAGTCTTTTAAGTAGGTTGAAGGAAGAGGTAAATGTCAAATAAATAAATATATATATATTATATTTAAAGTAAAATATTATGAAGTAATTAATATAATGAATTTTCTATTCATTAGGACAAGAAGAGTATTGAATTGTCAAGAGAAACTAGTTCCTCCAGTTCTGAGAATATTTCCTTATCAGTTGCAAAAGCTCCGGATTCTTATGAAGACGATGATATGGACAGTGACGAAGAAAGCAGCACAGAGTCGATTCACGAACAATTGAACACGATCACTACCAACGGCAGAAATGGGTAAATTGCGAGATCGTGCGACATTTTTTTTTTCTTCCAAAGTCTTTTGTCCACTATTTTATTGGTGGAATAAAAAGAGGTAGAATAGAAGTGAAAAAAAGTCTCTATTAGTCGCCCTTAAATGCTGCAATTAATGACCTTGATTAAAATGTTTTTACTTTTTCAGTTCAATCAAGAAGTCGCTACGTAAACTGTCAGGAACGAAAGTGCAATCAAAATCGCAGGAGTACAGATAGCTCGAAGCCATGGTATTGTGCTGTAAAAGCTGATCACCATCTTCCTTCGATGTTGTCATGTGCACATACACGGTTCTAGAAAAATCTAGAGCATCTTCTAGACTGTAGCGCGATGTAGTATCTCTCAATGTGCCGTCTCTGTCTGTCACGAAAGCACTCGCTGCCTCATGCATTGTTCCTCCCCTCGCATCACCATCATTCATCTTTCATCTCACCCCACTCAACACGGACCAAATACAAAGTAAAACAGAGATAAACAGTATACGACCATCGCATCGAGGATTCCCTATATCCTTCACTTGCTACCAGATATTCGTCCATGGACCAGTATTCGAGACATTTAGATAAATTCGACAAACAACAAAAGATAAGGTACGGATTGTGGCACGGAAGGTCAACTTCAAATTTTTATTTCCAAGTCACGAACAACTATTTTGTGCTCCGGTGTTTACAACGACATAGTGTGTAAGCGTTATACAGAATTTGATTACGTAGATTTTTTATAAACCTTGCCGGACTCACATTGACGAGCGAGTCGCTAGAATTTGACTCGCTCGCCAATGAGCGGACACTTTTTCGTAAAACAAAAAAAAGATTATAAATATAAATAACATACATACATACATATATGCACATATATATGCCTTGTAAAACATGCATATCTCTGTCGCGCAACAGAACAAAGGGAAACTAACTGTACAAAACTGCACGTTGTCGTGTGTCGATCCTTTCCCCCAAGATACGATTACGACTTTATTTTGTAGTGACGTAAAATTTGTATTCCCGGTTCAAGTGGATTGGTGACTCTGAGAGAGGGGTTGGTAGGTTAATTCTTGATGGAACTGTTTGTTGATAGTTCGAGGTATTGCTATTTGATTCATGTTGGAAATTTAACGCCGTTGACAGTGGGAGGAATTTTTACCGCGAGTTTTTCTCTTTGTTGAAGTTCCATCGTGAATCAGAAAACGATACCTTGAACCATAAATAAGCGGTTCTATTAAGGACTAACCTATTGCCTCTTTTTTAGAACCGCCAATCCAATTGAAACAAGAATATATATTTTATGCTACTACAAAATAAAGTTGTTACCATATCCTGCAGGAAGGATCGACTTATGACGACATAGAATCAATGAGATAGAAAAACAAAAGCGTCGATCCATTTGCATAGCCGAAGTAATTAAAAATTGTACTAAAAAGTATCGCGGTGTTTGGTGTATGATTGTATATATAACATGATATATTACGATATGTAAACGTTCAATTTTCAATTACTACTCATTCAACCGAGTCATTAAATAGAAATGCCTTTCACGTCACACAATTGCAAGCCTAATTCTGATAAAACAAGTATATCTGATAAAACTCTAGACAGATCTCTGACAATGTGTAAAATGTAATTAATAATCTATTAGAGCAGATTCCTGTTCTTTACGCGTAGCTGTATAGGCGTAGCTATAATTATCGAAGACATTCGTTATTCGGGGTCTTCCGTTTGATATTAATTTTCCTTCCACAAGAGTACTCGCAATATCACGGTCACACAACTCATTTACTGTTCTCCCTACTCTGTTCATGAACATTTCTTTCGCCATATCCTTATCTATATCTGTGTATATATATATCTTTATCTAACAACAGGTTTGGGGTCAATTTCGTCGATTTAAAAATAATTTGGAGAACCGAGTATTTGAGTTTAGTCAGATTTAAAAAATACATAGAATTTACATAGCACATTTCGTTGGTTATTTTTAAGTTCCAACGTTCTACTGAATTCTGCAGATCTAATGAAATCTAATTCTAGGAATGCCTGATCAATTTTTCGCGCTAGTCTGTATATTTTTTCCTTTAAAATTTTTTACGTTGGTATTGTGTTCTAGCATTTTAAAGTCCAACCCGCGAATTTTGTGGAACGCCACGGAACCTGAAAATTACCATTGAATTATGCTAATAATTAGGCGGGATATAATTTAATTTAATGTACTTTTACAAAAATCTGGGATACCGTCACCGAACCTGTCGTGAGACATGGTCATGTATATATATACACGTATAAATATAAAAAAAGAATTATGTGAATATAAAATATATCCTAGTCAAATGAACGGAGGCGATGAATATAAATCGTCCACTTTATCCACACGGCGAGAGAGAAACAAATTTATAGGTGTATCGAGAGGTTTAAGGAAATCTTGTATTTTTTGGATTTCTCACCATGGGTCCAAAGATGATCATTGTGTAATGCGTGTAATTCGTAAACTGAATGATATTCCATTATAAATGATAATCTATTGTAAGCAATATTTTGTAGTTGCGGCGCGAGGAACGTTACCACGAATGCGCAATCAGATGAGCAACTGATCGCGCGGACTGATTCCGATTACGGAAGGATTAACCGGGGTTATGGATACATGAAGACAAATTCAGATTAAAATGCAGCTTCGTGCATCTAATAATAAACACTTTACCACTAAAAGTATTATGATAATTATAGAATATATAATATTCTTCTTGTTATTCGCATATAAAGTGTTTATTATTAAACGTTTCATTTTCTATCCCGAATTCATTGATGAAACTTGTTCATTCGTAGGCAATTGAATCGTCCTTTTCTTTCCCTTTTTCTTATAGAATTGTCCTTTTGAAAATAAAAAAAATATCGGTCGATTGCATGTTTTTTTTTCTGCTTTTATAATCCCCAATGTATAAAAGGCGAAGGTGCTGAATCGTTTTTCATGATGACAATAATGATACTTCGTGCGCATCTGGGATTACGGTGAACTCGGGTAATTTTCCACGACACATTTGATCCATTTGTTTCTCGCAGTTCGATCGCTCGTTAAATGTTGCGGTAGGCGTATTCTAAAAGCAATTACCCGGGGTCTTTTAAGACTTTTGTAGATATTTCTTCAACTCAGCCGATTATAAACAATGTTACACAAGGATGCAAATTTTATATTAAAACGTTTTCGCGGTGCACGCGCGCGGGGAAGGCGTACGTCTGACGGACCATCGTGGCGCGAGGGAACGTTGTGTTATTTTGAAATTGATATATTTCATATTCTACGTGCGAGGGACTTGTATAAATTCAGCATGTTTCATTGCGCTTGATATCCGCGGGTTCGTTCGGCTACACTTTCCTGAAAGCATCGTGCGAATTCCAAATCCTACTCGATACCCTTATTATTTTCGCAAGGACATTAACATTTATCACTGTAAATATCCAAATTTAATGAAGGATTGTAAAAAAAAAATGTTGTTCGTGTTGTTAAAGCAAAGGGCAAAGGTAAAAGTCGTTGTTGCGTGACAATTGATGGAATTTCGACGATCATCCGTATCAATCAAAACGGTTTCGATTGCCAAACGAGGGTACGTCGTCGAATTTCGTTATTGTTTCAACAAATCGATACGAAGCTTTGGGTTTTAGTTGGCCGATGAATTGTATCGATGTAACATAATGTAAGCTTGTCCCCCTCCGTTAATTTGTCTTAACGTTAACTGTACAAAGTCCGCGGTTTGTTTATAATAAACAAACAACGCGCGGATGTTGATTTCAAATTTGTACAATCGTAAGCCACCCAGTACTTTAGGCGTAAGACAAAGTATACGTATGAAAAAAAGAGGTATGTCCTTGCGAAAGCTAAATGTATAAATGTATTTCCAATTCGATCTTGCATCCGCGAAGCGAATCTGTTACGTAAACGGAAAAATCTGTAACTTGCCATAAGTAATAATACATGCTAAGAATTGTAACTCCTGTATCGTGGATTTCCTCAATGTTTTATTATCAGACGGATAAAAGAATCACCGAGCAATGGGGGAAGGGGGGGAGGGAATAAAAGATGGACAGAGTAACCAACGCAAAACACATTTAAAGTGTAAAAAGGATAACTTGCGTTTCACCGCGACTAATAAATGTGCGTTACAGACACGTATTATACATACATGAATACACAAGTGTGACGAGTTTTTGTTTCTGCGCGTTTATTCGAAAAGCTCAGAATAAGGAGATAAATCGTTAGATGGCTAGAGGGAAAAAGTGATATGCATATATATTACGCGAATGGGAAACGTGTGGATGCGACAAAGTACAGGAATGAACGGGAAACGATACGAGCGACTCGTTTAGGGGAGTTTTATGATTACGCAGATATGATTATTATGATTACGATTATGATTATGATTACAATGAAATGGAACAAATAATAAAGAAGAGCGATTTGAATTTGATCGGTGAGGACATTGAACGGTTGTGCAAAAAAAAAAAAAAAAAAAACGTCGCCGTCATATCAAGCCTATATCATCGTGTTACATTGCATACATATAAGAAGATATTTAATATTTATCGTTATTAATTAATAATTGTTAATCGAGAGCGAGTGCGTTGCAAGTGCGCGTTTGGTTGACTCTTTCCGTTGTCAGGAGGTTTCATGTGCTTATTGGACACGCGCGTGCGCAATGTGGGGCCGATTTGGGATCCTACCGCTCCCGAACTGGGACCCGTGTATTCCGCGTGCTCGTGAACGGCGATTGCAAATTGTACGACGAGGAAATTTGTTGGACGATACCCCACGAAGCGAATTTCGAGCGGAATTTCCTCGTGGAAGAGGAATCCGAATTTCCCCGAAAATGCTTCAAAAAGGTCCGAATCTTTTTTCGGACATTTCTCGAGGGATTTATCGTCCGCGAATTTCGCGCCCTAGAATTTCCGGTCGCTGTTCACAATATATCTCATAAAGGCTCATCTATGAGAGTGGGAGAGGCGTCTCGGCATTATATCAATTCTCACGATTAGTCTTTCCCAAATGAACGTACGACTTGGATCTTCGCGCAACGGAAAGCTTTACATTTGTCGTGAAACTTATGAATAATGGAGTATAGAAAACGCGAGAATACTAGAGCGCGCGAATCATTGCGAGAGAAAGAACAAAGTATTGATCGAATTTCTTGTTGACTCATAGACATAATATATACCGGACTATGATTATTACGATAATTATTATGATAATAGTTCAGAGTTTCACTGCACCGTGTTATAGATAACAATTTTATTCGAATAGTTGCAATATGAGCGTTCTTCGTTTTTCATTTCTTTTTTTCCACGTTTGAGACTTGAATGGGATTGAACAAGCAAGATCGAAGAACATGATGAAAATGATGTTTCTCCTTCGTTAAAGCGCTGTTATATATGATATCGGTTGTCAGATATATATATGTATCCTGATATTATACATACATACATACATACATGCATACATATATATGTATATATGTGTATAAATATATAAATATATACATATATATATACATACATATATAAATATATATATATAAACAAATATAAATAAATAAAGGTAAACCCTTAGCACGTAAACTCCGCAAAGAGAGCGAGGCTTTCTCGATTATTTTTCGACTCGACTGTTTAGTATAATTATAATTACGAATGTTTTTATGTGAAATATTCTAAGTGATATGCGTGACGAGGAAGGGTGCGAGCGAATCCGCGGGCGGCGCGACTCATTCATCACCTAACGCAAAAGGCGAACCTTGAAAAAGTTCGGACAAATATGACGAATATAATAGCACGTATACATTAAACATAACATTTAACATACCGTTTAAAATTTTAAAAGTCAAGCTGCTTTACTCGTGTGCTTTCGTATATTAATATATTGGTATATATACATGTCATATATGTATTATAATAAAATCCATGTTGAAAAGTCTCTCTCCGGGCACTATTTCCAAGGCGCCGCGCGTTCGGATCCGCGCCAACCGTTTGTTTCCTCCGAACGACGTGGTTCAATTTCACCACCCCCACCCCTTTTTTTATTCTCCAACTTTCTACGTGTTTTATCGCTAAGTACGATAAGTCGTATACATAATTCGAATTACGTACGTACGTTTGTCGCAAAACAAAATATGCAATACAACTTTCAAGATCACGTGTATATACCTACGAGATGAGAATATTCGCCTAATCTTATGTGAAACGGAAACAAATCGAGGAAACGAACATTGCTAATAAACATTTACAGAAATATTATTAAACAAAAAACACGCTGCAAACGAAAAAGGACCGTTCCGAATCGTCGTTCTTTGCGATTCAAATCGGGAGGTTTGCACGAACGACGTTGCTTGGAGATGTTCATTTTTATTCGTGACTTTTTACATTAACTTCCAAGTACATAAATACGTTTAAGGTAACACTTTTAATTTGCATTTATATATTGTTATCATTTATCCAATTGTTGTACATTTTTCGTCAATCTTTTTTCCAGGATTTCAAACTGGCTTTCGTTGCAATTTTGTATTCACGAATGCAGGGTATGTCAGTCCGCGCCATCCGCAATTTACAAATAAGGAACCGAGCGATCAATTGGTGCAAACCTCCCGAGTTGACGGTGAAAAGAAATTGCCGCCTTTGGGCGCGAGAGTCTGGTTGCCGAGAGTGTTGCGCGGAGCGATAAAGGGGGGAGTTAGATTTAAGTCCAAATTAAGCTAAGTTGAATTCAAGTTTATCAAAGTACATTGTTGCAACTGCCATGCTGTGTGCCATTATACAAAGAGTCACGTTCGTCATAAGAAAATGTCGCGTTCCCATTAATATTGTTACAATTATTGTTATTACGACGTCACGTTGCTCGACACGTATGTACTTCTGGTGGCTCGTTTTAAGGAGCAACGCGAAAGAAACGGCGGGGGAAAAACTAACCCGAAATGAGATACAAAAAGAAAAAAAAAAGAAAGGCGAACGCTGCCTCGGTATCTTCCATCAGAGAAAGGAGAAAAAAAGCAGAAGGACGTGCGCTGAACGATATTAATGTAATTTTACATCGAATTTTTGGAATCCAAATTCGAATATACACAAATTTTTCTATTACACTTTTCAAATATTAAACTTTACAGGCACTGTCTCGAAACAAAGAAATCGTAACATAAAATTGCAACGTATTATTGTGTAAAGAAATATAGACACACTATTCGTCGACTTGTCACGATACGATTATATTAACACGTATATCAATGTAAAGATGAAAAATTGTTCCTCTCTTCTGTGAGCAACGTGAAGAACAGTTAACGGCGAGCACAACGCGGGTGTGTGACGACTGACCAATGGCACGGGGAAACAACTGTTCAAAAGGTACACGCGGTCCATTAATGATCATTGTTTCGGTACGCCTTGTAGGTTGCATTGATTTTATATATATAAAGTGGTACGATTTTCATTTTGTACGGCACGGGATGCTTGTGAGCGAGTCAGGTGTACGTTTTGAATGGTTATTTTTTTTGGTTGCGTGAATTCGAAACTCGTGCTCCTCAATGATCCTTTCTTTTTCATTATTTCTTTCCTTCTCTTTTTTTTTTTGCATTGAACGTGTTATTGTTTTGCGGGCGCTTATTCGTCGTAAGCGCGGCACGATCACTGACATAAAAAGTAAACGGGACATTCCGCCTAGCGAGCATAGTCCAATGTTAGTCGCGAGCCGGTGGTGTGGAGTGTTTGAGTAAACTTTGAATACAGTTTAAACCAAAGGAGACCTTGATTCATCATAGATTCAAGCACAATAAGGACTAGTAGGGCCAGGCACAATAAAATACGGCCGACACGTTGTAGGCAGCGATCTGTTAGAGCGTCAAGTCATATAAATACCTATATAGTGAAAATATTAAATAAACAAATATTGTCTATTGTCAAGTTCACGCATTGCTCCCTATTATTTCTTCCTTGCCAATTTATTATATTTTCTTTTATTTTACAGTACAATTTTTTGATGTTCCTCGAAAGGTCATCTGTGGGACGGACGAAGAAAAACTCGGTTGACGTGTTCGTATAAACAAAGATAATCAAGATTATTTGACAAGTCAGATTTGCATTGGAACATTATACAAAAAGTGTCCACCTGTCATTTGTTAGGAAGAAAATTATTTTAACCTAAATAACAAGTGTCTAAATAAAGTTAATACATCGATATATATATATCTATATATATGGTTAGATTGAATGGTGAAATTGGTTTGACAAAATGAAAGCTAATAATTCAGGTACCCCAGAATATCCTCTTGATTTAGGTTTGTAATAATAGCAATTATTTGCACACTTGTATAATAATAATGAAAGTAATAATGATAATAATAACATGTAAAAGAAATAAAAATCAGAACTTGTTAATTATAATGGTTTTATTTTATGATTTATAATATTAGCAAAATTAAGGACCGGCAAATCGAATTCATTGAAAATCATAGAGCATACTAAAATATTTGCATCAATGTGTCCCGATGAAATTTTGGATTATTATGATAACTACCAGACCAGAACTTATTACACCACACTTATGCTTGGAGACGTTTCAGGTAATTTCATTAGAATATTTATAAAAATCACTTCATTAAAAAAAATGTTATAACAGGTTTAAATATTGGTTAAAAGTATAAATTTTATAGTTTAAATCAATTAATAAAATATAAATATCAAATCGTACTATTGATATACAATTGTAAAAAAATTTAATATTAACTGAATGTACTCAATATTGACACTGAACAGGCTTCACGGATTTAACTGAAAAATACACAAAATCTGGTAAGGGTGGACCATCAAAATTAACAGAAACTCTGAACAATTACATTGGAGCAATGGTCCAAGAAATTCTTTCGCATAAAGGCGACGTTCTGAAATTTTCCGGCGACGCTTTTATTGTTATGTGGAAACTGGCGGACAATATGGTAATGCGAGACGTTGCCGTTGAAGCCATTCAAACCGCATGCGTTATTCAAAAGTATTTTGGCACTGTGGAAACTGACGTTGATGTCACTTTAAAAGGTTCAATTTTAGCTTCTATTAGTTCTGTGAAAATGGATTAAATATAAAGTAAACTTATATCGATTTCACGCGGCTGACCGAACAACATATAACTTTTTCTCAAAAGAGCAGGTAGTAGTGAAAAGTTAAAATCTGGTAATTACAAACAAACGTCTTGATGTTTTAAAACAACATTGTATTTCCGTCAATTTTAAAACTTAAAATTTGTTCCTTTTTTCATATTTTTAGACATAACATTATTTTTACATATATTGCGTTTCCAGTAAAATTAGCCATTGCATCCGGTAAAACGTATTTCACTTCTATCGGAGACCCAAAGAATATGTCCTATTATATAATAACTGGGAATCCTGTTTGGGATGTGAAAAAGGCACAAGACTTATGCCGGTAAATATAATATTATCCTATATTAAAAATAAACAATAATTATTCCAATTATGCATTATCAAATATAGTGGTGGAGATATATTGGTAACTCCAAGTTGTTGGCGATGGGTTAACCCAAATGAATACGTTTACGAAATGTTACCAGACGGTAAACATACTTTGGTTTTTGCAACAACTATGATGTGGGATCACACTAAACACACATATAGTGACGTTGAAGGTATACAAAAATATTTGAGGTGGATTGTACATATTTAAATACATGTTATTTAATTAATTTTAGATTCAAGTGAAAATAATGTACAAAGTGGGTCGTCATCCGGTAAATCGTTGGAGGAAAAAGAAAAAAATAAATATCTAAGAGAAATGTCAAATCAATTCTTTGTTAAAACCGATTTCGAAGACACCAATTATAGTTGTAAGTGTACAAACAAAAAACATTCGATATAATGTAAATTTGGAATAATATTATTTGATATTAATGTTTCATTAGTACGTCCGAAAGTGATAAAAGCAGCAAAACATCATTTGCGTGATAAATTAAGAAGTTATATGTTAAGACCAGTAATTAGAGCCGTAGAAATCGGAGAGCCTTTGCACTATCTTACTGAAATGAGACAAGTCGTTATTGTGTTTGTAAATGTAATCACGAAATACAGCGACAAGAAAAAATTGATTCAGCTTGTAAACAATGCGTACTTATCAGTTTGCAAGTAAATGAAGCATAAAAAACGAATAAAAATGAATCAAAAAAATGATATTTTCGTGTGAAATATTTGACATATACGTCTACTTTTTAAGCATAGTTGGAGCCATGCAGGGATGCGTAAACAAGACATCATTGTTTGACAAAGATCTTATGTTCCTCTGCATCTTCGGCCTGAAAGGCGAGAGACATAATTTAGAGTCTCAAATCGCTTTGCGTTGCGGCAATCAGATAAGGACGGAGTTAATGGTTAATAAAAACATTACTTCTGTCACAGTTGGCGTGACAACTGGAATTTGTTATTGCGGGGTTGTGGGTCATATTTTAAGGCGAGAGTACACGGTAATTGGCATGCCTGTTAACAAAGCAGCACGTCTCATGTGTGCTTATACTGATAAAGTAAGTCTCATTTTTTTTTATAGTTATATATATTACTTATTTTTATTTTCGTATTTGCATTTTAATTCATCCATCACTCAATAGGTGGTGTGCGACCGAGAAAGTTTTCTTCAATCCCACTTAGACGCCAAACATTTTGTTCTTCAAGTTCCAAAAATTTTAAAAGGAATCACCAATGTTGGACCAGTTTACGAATTTGTCGAAGAAGCCATGTAAAAATATAATTTAAAATCAGTGTTAAATTATCGAAATTAATTGAACTGATTAACAATGGAGTGCATACTTCTTTCAGGCATACTGGGATGGATAAAATTGAAACGAAATATCCCATTTTAGGGAGGGACGTGGAAATTCGGATTTTCAACAAAATGCTGAGTAATATGTTGGAAACCAGAAAAGTCAGAGTAGAAAAGAAAAAAGCTAGATCCATATATAACACTTTATTTATCAAGTGGGTCCTTATTCTAGATTTTTAATTAATTTAGAGAATAAAAGAATCAATTTAATGAGGAATTCTTATGCAGAAGTGAATCACGTATGGGAAAAACGAGATACCTTTATGAATTAACGCAAATCATACCAAAGAACGTACCTGTTAATTTCATATCATTAAAATCAAAACACCATCAGGTTTGTCATCAATTTATTATTTTATCGGTCAGTTTGATCGACGAGACTTTAATCAACTAAAACTGAACTCCGCCAGGAACCATACTCGCTGATTCGTATGATATTTTCTGTGCCACTTGGATTCGTGACAAACTCCACGCTGTCTGAGAGACAAGACAAACTGAGCGGCTATCTTTGGAAATACGACCAGCCCCAACACTTTTGTGCGCTCAATCAAATATTCAACGTTGAGTTCAACATTTATCCCCGGTACACGGAAATGAGCTTGCGCGAAAAGCGAAAGATATTGCGGAGGATCCTGGTGATGTTGATGTACAAGTGCTTTCGTGTCCTTTGGGTCGTCATGGTCGACGACGCGGAATACACCGACGAAAATTCACTGTCCATTCTAAAACTCCTGGCCAGACAGGACCTAGTTTTATTTGTCTTGAGCTTCGGGCAAAAAAGAACGATAGACTACGAATTACTCTCGATCATTCCCAAGAGGTCGCAGGTTTGTTTATAATTAGAAATAGTGACACGTGAGTAAACACGTGCCCACGTGTTAAGAGGACATTTCATTTTACTTGACCTAAATTGACGTTGATGAGATTCGCATGAGGAAAAAAAAGATGATGTGAAACAGCTGCCGGAGGCGCTTTTTTAAATAGTTAAAAAAATATAATGTCTCTTTACATGCAAGTAGCACAGTTAAATAATAAAGGAGGCGTAACATTTGTTTAAACTTTTTTAAAATTTTGTCGTTAATCATTTCAGTTACATGAATAAAAGATTGGTTGGTTTTAGGTAGTTTGTTTATTAGGCTTGGATAAATGGTACCACGTTGGTTTAGCTTGTCAGATTCTGAATGTCGAAGGTATACCTGCCGAAATAGAAAAGTAAGTTAATGTCTAAGTATACGATTGAATTAAAATATAAAAAGTAACGATGGAATATTTTTCATACAGAATAATTCAAGAGAAAAGTCTAGGAAATCCCGGATGGATAGAAAGTTACTTAATTAGTTTAATCCAAGTAGAAGGTATAGTAATTAAACAAATTACTAAAGAGGAATCTGATAAATTGGGTTTAGTTCTTCCGTTAAGCAATATGTTAAAGAGGCACGTATTATGTAGAGTAACTTTGTTTAATTTTAAAGGAATAGTAAGAAAAATTAATGTTATCGTTTAGAACAACAAATTTTACTCCTGAATCCACGAAAAGAGATGATGCCTGGGATATGTATCAATCGAGTTACAGAGTAAATTTTATTTTCTATAAGCTTAAATACTCAACAATCTTGTAAATAATTAATTATATTGAATTAAATATGCTTAGGACAGCAAAACAGATGTAACAAAATTTAGTAAATCCGATGAAGAGGACCAAAGTGAATCTATAAACGTTTGTTTGTTATCACCGGATCATGCTTTAGAAAATTTTGACACGGAAGCTACGATTGATGGTAATAATTAATTCCAATGAAAAGCAGATAGAAGTATAAAAGTCGTATCAGACGAATGAGAAGTCACAGAGAAATCAAACCAACCTGTAACTATGGCCGAATTTAATTTCAGTTATAATATTAAAAATATTCGATTCACTGAGTCTACTGGAGCAGTTTCTTTTAAAGTGTGCTTCTGTTTTGGGTGAAATTATTAATCGAAACATTTTGGAACATGCATTAATGCTAGGAACGCCATCTCGCAGTGTTGCTCTTGGTAAATGAATGTTTAATGATATTCTAATAATTCTTTTTTTCACTTAATTTTAATTTTCTGACTGTTGGTTTTACTGATCCCATAAAAGCTGTGAAAAAACTGTTTGAGCTTCAGATCTTGGGCTGTGCAATGGGGAATTTTAACCGCAATGTTGGATTTGTCGCGGTCGAAAATAACGTTCAAAAATTCGACTTTGAAAAATATGTAGGCTGTGGCTGTGTAGGCATAGAAATTAAAGGTAAATAACTTTTATTGTAAAACAAAGCTTTTTATTCTAGAGAAATTATTCTCCAACCATAAGAGCATACGTACGAAACAGGGCCAGTTCCTATATTAGTCCAGACTTGCGTTTAAAATTAATTTACAGAACACTTGTCGGACTTACCAAAATACGCTTCCTGCGGCTTGATGCGCTTCAGAATGAGTGTCTTCCGGGAAGCAACCTATAAGTAAACAAATGTCTTTACTGGTTACTCCATTTGAAATGCATTTTCTCAATTATAAATGACTGCAAAATATATTTATATTGTTTATATTAAACTTCATCACTACTAATATGTATATCTACTTATGAATAATTTTTGCTTTTATTTTATCATTAGGTTATTAACGGAATTTCAAAAAGTTGAATTTCATACGAAAGCTTTGAATTACTTGCAAGAAAATGTTAAACGATGCGCGGCTTGCGGACGCAAGCCATTTCGCAAACTTTTAGGTGAAACAAGTGTGATGACAAATCAAGGCAGACAAAGATTTTATACATCTCATGATATCGGAGTAGAATCGCTGATTTCATTGAGAATACGACTAAGTAAATTAATCAATCTTTGCTTTTCTTTCCTAATAAATTTATACTTGCTTAAGAAATAACAATTCAATTAAATGCTTAATTAATCTTAGGTTCTGATTCCGACGATTTTGATCATTTCTTAAAAGCCAAAAAGAACATTCCTTCCACCACTTCCATAGAATCATTCTCGCAGGTCGATTTTCGAAATTGCGAGTGCAATTTGATATTGATGACAACGTATACTCAAATACTGGAACATTGTTTTCGAATAGGTATAATGGTTACAATTAGTATAATTTTTAATTCGAACAAATGAAAATAATCGTCTGTCCCGTTAATATTTTTACATTTAATGACTGTACAATTTATTATTTAAAGCAATACTTATTACCTTTTTAAATTATACCATAATTGAAAATATTAACATTATTAATTATTTAATTAATCGTGTAATCTTTTCATCAGTTTTTGATGGCAAAGTTCAATTTATACTTTCCCTTATTTTGGTATTCTTAACATTTTTATAATTTTACCTTTAACTATTACGAGTGTTACGTGCTTTATTCCATTTATTAGAACGATCCGACAAAGCACTAAGCGCAATTCTAGAGTTTGCCGAAGTTTGTTTATCTACGTACAACATTCTTCAAGCTCGAAAGCTCTTAAAAGACGGCGAAGAGCTTTTGACGAAGGTAAGCTGATTTTAATGATAAATTAAAATGGTTTTACGTGAAAGTCATTCATAGAAGATCAATAAGTTTTTGTTACTTATTGATCTGCTAAATGTAATATTTTATATAACAAAAATTTTAAATTTAATCAAGCTTATTATCTTACTTTCTTTTTCTTTCATCAGTTATAAAATATTTAACTTAATCTTTATGTTTATAACCATAGAATATTTTTTAATATATATTTAATTGTATTATTTATTAGATTCATAAAGCATACGACAATGACTACATTATAATGCCTTACATCAAAGCTAAATTTCAAATCCTACAAGGAAGGTGTTATTTGGTCAGCGGTCACACGAAGGACGCACAAAGATTGTTTGCAAATGCATTGCAAATTTTGAACTACACATTTCCATCAAATAGAATTGTTATCAAATTAAAATCTACTTTGTTTTTTAAGATGCAAACATTGAATTGTTTTGGCAAATGTCGGAGAAACCGTGACAGTGATTTGGACGATAATTCCTACGACCAACTGGCTTTGTGTTTGTCGCAAATGTTTATACTATTTCGGGTATGAAACTCTAATTATATTATCCGTTATAAATTCAAATGAAAAATAATTTTGTAATACTTCTTTAATTTATATACGATTTAATAAAAAGAGTTCAAAAATTGTATGAAAATTAATCATGAATGTATTGAAATTAAAATTTCGAAGCTTCAAATTTTAAATATAAATTTTAACAAATATATTTAACATATTTTTATAGGTAAATTACATGAAGAATCACGCAATTTTAGCGGCGGCCTGGGCTTTGCATATTTCAAAAGCTGCGTCCAAAGATTTTGTTATTCTGTGCACTACTTATTCTAACATGATCATCGCTTTAACCATATATGATCAGAAATTCAAGTAATAACACATTTTTTCTCCCTCTACGTAAGCCATAAGCAGAAAGTTAAAAATAATTGTGATATAATTGGGGAAGTGTTGAAAAAAGACACGATTTATTGAATGTTGTTTCCTATATTTATAAATAGAATTTCACTGTATTCATAGTGTAATGTTTGACTAATAGGAAAAAATTATAAGGGATTTAATATATACATAATCATATATAATTTTTTATTATATCTTAAGCTGTTATATTAAATTTGCGATTTTTTTGAAATTTCAGAACAGCAATCGCAAAATTAGAAAATGACGCCTTAAATATTTGCCATGAAAGACACTACAATTTGGAGTTACAGGAAGTGAAAGCCATAGCCAAACTTTATTCGAGCATTTTCTTGTCCCGATGGTTGCGCGGATTAATGGTAGGAGCCACGAAAATTGGCTTCATCACGGCGAGATTGGCGCACACTGTTCGGTCTATAACGATACAATTGAATGTGCTTCAAGGACTTATTCACCTGTTATTAGTCGAATGCCGATACAGCGAAGTTATATCTTTCGTTAAAGAATTAGGTAACAATTTTCGATATAATTTGGAACACAAACTTCAGCTCGATTAATTGATTTTGATAAAAATAAGAGAGTAAATGGGAACAAGTTGAAAAAGGGAAGACATTTCAGTTTACATATACTATCCCGACCTTTTAATGACGCAGAATTCATCGCATACGCGGACGTAGATAAATCAGGCAGAGTGTGGTATTATGCGCTTTGTATGGACATTGTATTGGAGTCCGGAATCGCCGTTATTCCGGTTCAGAAATGCGAGCAGTTTTATCAAGAAGAAAAACACGCGTTAATAAATATACGAGATATCGAAGCTGAAAAGAGATACTTTACCTGTATGTGGCTTTGGTGAGTATTCTCATGCGTTCATAGGACAAATGCAAAAACTCGCCTGCAATAAAAGTTTATAAATACGTAATAAATATATGGAAACAGTCGGACAAAAATTTCTCTAAAATTCTGAAAATGTTGATTGAACTTTTTTTGCAAAATTGTAGCAACGACATATCTAAATAATCATAAAAGTCAGAATTTTTTACATGGTGCTTTTTAATGATATTTACAACAATTTAAATATAATTAGGTATGTACGAATGGGTGAATGGGAATCGGCAGCAAATTGGAAGAGCAAACTGAAAAGTATCAATATTTTACCCAAAGAAAATTCAGTTGCCGCTGCTGTTACATCTCTTAAACAGTTGGAATCTTTAATGATATATTATGGTAAATTGAAATTTATGGAAAAACTTGCCTCATAAGTATCTTATGTCAAATTCAGTATTATGCTTGTATAAGTAAACATTTTTAACTCTACTCTGCAAATATTTTTTTAGTTTACAAAATAAATTGTAGAAACGTTCAAGCAATGAATGATGCCTTATCGGAAATTAAAGCTACTTTTAAGATTATAAAAAGTATGAAGAAGGCCATCAAAGTAGTATGTGCTGAGTAAGAATATACTTGTCATTTATTTTCATTTAATAAATAAGAATTAAACAATCGGTTAAAAGTAGGACATTTAATTAAAACTAAAATTTTAATAGTAACGACGTTTATTATTTTCTTTACTTTTCAGATATTTCCTGTTTAAAGCTTATTACGAAATGATACATTCTCGAACACGTTCAGGATTCAAATTGCTGGAAAAATCGAAGAAAATCGCGTCAGAAATGAATAATAAATTGATATACGAATGGGCGCTTCATTGTGAGAAGGTATTAATTTTTTAATATACAAGTAATAAAATATATAAGTAACGACAATGTTTTTAAATGGAATTGTTTTGATATTTTATATGCCATTATGTTTTAATATATTTTATTTTAAAATTGGATGTGACACCAGATATTAATAATAAATGAATTTAATTAAACGTTTTTACAGGCGTGGAAGAATTCAGTAAGTTCGGCACACAAGGATCTATGGTTGGAACGTTGTTCTAAAGCTCCAATTGTTTGGCAAGATGTAGATATTTTAGAAACACTTGTATTCCCATACACATTACCTTTGCCAAAAAATGTTTAATTATTTATGGATTTCATTAAAATGAAACATTAAATATATTATCGGAGAAGAATATATTCAGCATCTTTAATAAATACAGTAACAAAAATTCTTTAAAAATATTACAGAAATATATTATATATATATATATTTCATTTAACTTCATTGTTCCAAATTTATATTCAAATTTGTATTGATTTCATTGCAAGTAGGCTTTTTTGAACAATTTTCATAAATTTTAATAAAATTGAATAAACAAATATGATCCATTTAACTGCATATTATGTGATTTTAAAGCTTTGTCTGCTTTAACGATAGAAAGTAACCATATACCATAGGATTTAAGGACTACAGTAGAAACCTACTTTGTCGATTATTAATTTTACAGTAGAAAGTTTTTGAATTTTATTAATTTTTACATATTTATTTGTATTATTAGATGTTTATTTATTATATTTATTATTTATTTATTGAATATTATTAGACACTTAAAAAAATCGCTATATTTATTTCCATGTAATGCCGTTACTAACACTGCAATAAATCTTATGTTTCCAGAAAAGAGTTTCCAGACTCGTTAAATCGAAGGTATTTATGATGTAAAAATTTATTTTTAATTTAAACTTTTTAAAATATATTCAAAACGAATAAAAAATTCTGATGTTTATTTAATTTTTTTTTTTATAAGTTGTATTATAACAATAATTTTCCAATATATCTCTTTAATTTTTATAACAATTACTAATAGACAATAACTAATATACTGTTATTTACGGTAATGTTCTTCTTAAAAAAGTAATTATACTTTTTTACTCATCGCATATTCAAGTGTAGTTAAAAGAAAGACTGAAGAGCGTAAAACGCAGCGGAATAAGGTCAACAATAGTTTACATGTATATAATATAACAATTATGTAGTGTTTCATATCATAGATATGGAGCATCAAATTTCAACCGTTTAAAATATTTAAAACTAAAGTCGTCTTTATTCATTTTGCGTGACTAACGTTGCATAGAATGATAATCAAAGTGAATAGATAAAGGACAATCATTTTTCTTATATGAAAATTAAAAACAAATTTTGATTCATCATAACTTTATTCTACATTTTTAGTTTTTATTCTGAATATGTATTTGGTTTCTTATCAAAATAATAGAAATTTATCCTTTTTAAAAACCTTACAACATTAAAAATGTTAAAAAAACTAAAATTGGGAATTTTCAGCATTATTCAGTTTTTTTTTCCAACATTTTTCAGCATCCTTTTACCATAAAAGTGCACACGAAAATATTGAATAAAACAAAACAAAATAGTAATTGCAAAAAAAAATTATTACCATCGCGAAACATTTGTTTCAGATGGTGAAATTTGAAATTCATTTGGACGAAGAAACACGAAATGTGTCCGTTGTTTGCAACAAGTGTAAAAGGTTACGTCGGGCGGGAAATATTTGAAATGTAGCGCGCTGGATTGGCGCGACTGATTGGCGAGGCTGGCCGGCGAGAGGCGATTGGTCGAGGCCGTCCGTGTAGTACATGACAACCATCGGTACCCCGGCCGGCGGCATTTCGTTTGGTGAACCGACCGTTTCCCCGCGATGCCTACGATCATTCATGCACGGTGCACGATGCCGTGGACTGCGTGAAACAGTCAGTCGGTGTTGGACGGACCAGCGCGCGTATCACATAGCGCCAGTTGGCCGGCGCGCCATAACCCTCGCAATCGCGCTGCCCGAAATGTTCCATCCGTGTTGTTTCAATTTTTGCGGCAAAATCACGCGTACCGTGTAGTGCGCGCGACTCCTTAAAAGTGGCCGTGACTTTTGAGTGACAGTGTGTTACTTGAATATCGTTTCGATGAAAAGTCATGGGAACTACTTCATTTTCGCTGCTTTAGTGTAATAATTGGCAAGGTTTTTGACTTGGTCATCGAAGCTTTTTGGACGAGAGGAAGATATAAAAAGGTACGAAAAGCTTTATTGATATAAGTAAAATGCATATAATAAATTATAATATAATAAATAAATAATTTATTATGTTATAATATAGTTAATTGTAATGTAATATAATAAATCAAACTTTATTAATATAAATAAAATAAATTAATGGTTATTTATATTAATATAAATCTATAGGTTAGGGTGAACTTAAATACTGCATTGAGTAAAAGTTTGGAGAATAATTATTGTACTGTTTATAAATATGGGGACAAACGACATCTTGTTAAACTTAATATATAGTTTAAAAGAGGTTATGAGAAGTTATTATGATCTGCTATAATAAAAATGATTGTATGTTTTAAAGTTTTTTAAACAGTATTTTAAGTACGATAAGAAGATGTCACTTGTTCCCATTTTCAGATACAATAATGTTTTTTATTCCAATCTTTTTCACAGTGTATTAACTTTTTTAAACGTTTTACCGTAGATATCATTATTATATTATTTTGTTGTGTCGATATTATACTTTAAAATCAATTATTTAAATTGACAAAATATAACCCTTGGAAAACAATGCTGAAAATTCTCAATTTTAGCAGGTTTTCAGTGTTTTTTTTTAACATTTTTCAGTATTCTTTTCCACAAGGGAATTCCATAAAATTTTTTCTAACATTGCAAGTTAAATTTTAACAAATGTTTCAGTGAAGAAATTTGCTGTTTAATACTACCCTTAAAAAGTGACAAATAGTAATAGTTGAAAAGTGAATCAATTAATTACAGATAAACTTTTTTTGTACATTATTTGTACAATTGAAAATATTGAAATACACAAATCTGTATTAAATCTTTCTAATCATTGTCATATTTCTAAAATTCTTAATAATTTATTTTTGAAATTATTTAACGTGTATCATACTTCTAAAATGTTCTATAAATTTTAATAAGTTTCAATAAAGATTTGTGCGTTTGAATAATTTTTAATAATTTCTCATTTACTGCTATGTATATTCCGACTTTAAAAATGATCTTTGCGTTGCATTACCGAGCTATTTCATTTGCAGAAAATATTCCGGTGTTCTTTATTCTGCATTAGCCCGGCGAACCACATAAATATATAAAGTTGCCAATTAAAATGCAGATACCGCATTAGCGAGCCCCGACGTTTTAGTATCCAATGAAAATCTTATCGCTTTTGAAAATCAAAACCTCGGTAACCCAAACCCTTAATCTTGACATTTCATAAAACGCTCCCGGGTAAAATTTCTACTAATCCTTTTCGCGCGGTTATGAATTGCGATAATGGCCATTACAAAATTGCATTAA